>CAUEGK010000073.1:0-66197 GCA_958496155.1 Sisyra nigra | reverse complement strand
TTCAAGAGAATGAAGATTCAAGAGTAAAAATGTTGTTATATAATTTCTCCTAGTTGCTCATTTAAAGTATCAAATATGATTTCTCGCTATAAAAACCCATATATAATAGAAACACAGATATCTCAATATCAAAAGTTTTCAATCCAAAATTTCACTAATCATAAAACCACAAAGAAAAATCTATGTGTCAATTCAAGGAGAATGAAGATTCAAGAGTAAAATGTTGTTATATAATTTCTCCTAGTTGCTAATTTAAAGTATCAAATATGATTTCTCGCTATAAAAACCCATATATAATAGAAACACAGATTATCTCAATATCAAAAGTTTTCAATCCAAATTTCACTAATCATAAAACCACAAAGAAAAATCTATGTGTCATTCAAGAGAATGAAGATTCAAGAGTAAAATGTTGTTATATAATTTCTCCTAGTTGCTCATTTAAAGTATCAAATATGATTTCTCGCTATAAAAACCCATATATAATAGAAACACAGATTATCACAATATCAAAAGTTTTCAATCCAAAATTTCACTAATCATAAAACCACAAAGAAAAATCTATGTGTCAATTCAAGAGAATGAAGATTCAAGAGTAAAATGTTGTTATATAATTTCTCCTAGTTGCTCATTTAAAGTATCAAATATGATTTCTCGCTATAAAAACCCGTATATAATAGAAACACAGATTATCTCAATGTCAAAGGTTTTCAATCCAAAATTTCACTAATCATAAAACCACAAGAAAAATCTATGTGTCAATTCAAGAGAATGAAGATTCAAGAGTAAAATGTTGTTATATAATTTCTCCTAGTTGCTCCATTTAAAGTATCAAATATGATTTCTCGCTATAAAAACCCATATATAATAGAAACACAGATTATCTCAATATCAAAAGTTTTCATCCAAAATTTCACTAATCATAAAACCACAAAGAAAAATCTATGTGTCAATTCAAGAGAATGAAGATTCAAGAGTAAAATGTTGTTATATAATTTCTCCTAGTTGCTCATTTAAAGTATCAAATATGATTTCTCGCTATAAAAACCCATATATAATAGAAACACAGATTATCTCAATATCAAAAGTTTTCAATCCAAAATTTCACTAATCATAAAACCACAAAGAAAAATCTATGTGTCAATTCAAGAGAATGAAGATTCAAGAGTAAAATGTTGTTATATAATTTCTCCTAGTTGCTCATTTAAAGTATCAAATATGATTTCTCGCTATAAAAACCCATATATAATAGAAACACAGATTATCTCAATATCAAAAGTTTTCAATCCAAAATTTCACTAATCATAAAACCACAAAGAAAAATCTATGTGTCAATTCAAGAGAATGAAGATTCAAGAGTAAAATGTTGTTATATAATTTCTCCTAGTTGCTCATTTAAAGTATCAAATATGATTTCTCGCTATAAAAACCCATATATAATAGAAACACAGATTATCTCAATATCAAAAGTTTTCAATCCAAAATTTCACTAATCATAAAACCACAAAGAAAAATCTATGTGTCAATTCAAGAGAATGAAGATTCAAGAGTAAAATGTTGTTATATAATTTCTCCTAGTTGCTCATTTAAAGTATCAAATATGATTTCTCGCTATAAAAACCCATATATAATAGAAACACAGATTATCTCAATATCAAAAGTTTTCAATCCAAAATTTCACTAATCATAAAACCACAAAGAAAAATCTATGTGTCAATTCAAGAGAATGAAGATTCAAGAGTAAAATGTTGTTATATAATTTCTCCTAGTTGCTCATTTAAAGTATCAAATATGATTTCTCGCTATAAAAACCCATATATAATAGAAACACAGATTATCTCAATATCAAAAGTTTTCAATCCAAAATTTCACTAATCATAAAACCACAAAGAAAAATCTATGTGTCAATTCAAGAGAATGAAGATTCAAGAGTAAAATGTTGTTATATAATTTCTCCTAGTTGCTCATTTAAAGTATCAAATATGATTTCTCGCTATAAAAACCCATATATAATAGAAACACAGATTATCTCAATATCAAAAGTTTTCAATCCAAAATTTCACTAATCATAAAACCACAAAGAAAAATCTATGTGTCAATTCAAGAGAATGAAGATTCAAGAGTAAAATGTTGTT
This sequence comes from Sisyra nigra, assembly GCA_958496155.1. NCBI lineage: Eukaryota > Metazoa > Arthropoda > Insecta > Neuroptera > Sisyridae > Sisyra > Sisyra nigra. The sequence goes on along the minus strand of CAUEGK010000073.1, from coordinate 64,062 downwards.
ATATAATTTCTCCTAGTTGCTCATTTAAAGTATCAAATATGATTTCTCGCTATAAAAACCCATATATAATAGAAACACAGATTATCTCAATATCAAAAGTTTTCAATCCAAAATTTCACTAATCATAAAACCACAAAGAAAAATCTATGTGTCAATTCAAGAGAATGAAGATTCAAGAGTAAAATGTTGTTATATAATTTCTCCTAGTTGCTCATTTAAAGTATCAAATATGATTTCTCGCTATAAAAACCCATATATAATAGAAACACAGATTATCTCAATATCAAAAGTTTTCAATCCAAAATTTCACTAATCATAAAACCACAAAGAAAAATCTATGTGTCAATTCAAGAGAATGAAGATTCAAGAGTAAAATGTTGTTATATAATTTCTCCTAGTTGCTCATTTAAAGTATCAAATATGATTTCTCGCTATAAAAACCCATATATAATAGAAACACAGATTATCTCAATATCAAAAGTTTTCAATCCAAAATTTCACTAATCATAAAACCACAAAGAAAAATCTATGTGTCAATTCAAGAGAATGAAGATTCAAGAGTAAAATGTTGTTATATAATTTCTCCTAGTTGCTCATTTAAAGTATCAAATATGATTTCTCGCTATAAAAACCCATATATAATAGAAACACAGATTATCTCAATATCAAAAGTTTTCAATCCAAAATTTCACTAATCATAAAACCACAAAGAAAAATCTATGTGTCAATTCAAGAGAATGAAGATTCAAGAGTAAAATGTTGTTATATAATTTCTCCTAGTTGCTCATTTAAAGTATCAAATATGATTTCTCGCTATAAAAAACCCATATATAATAGAAACACAGATTATCTCAATATCAAAAGTTTTCAATCCAAAATTTCACTAATCATAAAACCACAAAGAAAAATCTATGTGTCAATTCAAGAGAATGAAGATTCAAGAGTAAAATGTTGTTATATAATTTCTCCTAGTTGCTCATTTAAAGTATCAAATATGATTTCTCGCTATAAAAACCCATATATAATAGAAACACAGATTATCTCAATATCAAAGTTTTCAATCCAAAATTTCACTAATCATAAAACCACAAAGAAAAATCTATGTGTCAATTCAAGAGAATGAAGATTCAAGAGTAAAATGTTGTTATATAATTTCTCCTAGTTGCTCATTTAAAGTATCAAATATGATTTCTCGCTATAAAAACCCATATATAATAGAAACACAGATTATCTCAATATCAAAAGTTTTCAATCCAAAATTTCACTAATCATAAAACCACAAAGAAAAATCTATGTGTCAATTCAAGAGAATGAAGATTCAAGAGTAAAATGTTGTTATATAATTTCTCCTAGTTGCTCATTTAAAGTATCAAATATGATTTCTCGCTATAAAAACCCATATATAATAGAAACACAGATTATCTCAATATCAAAAGTTTTCAATCCAAATTTCACTAATCATAAAACCACAAAGAAAAATCTATGTGTCAATTCAAGAGAATGAAGATTCAAGAGTAAAATGTTGTTATATAATTTCTCCTAGTTGCTCATTTAAAGTATCAAATATGATTTCTCGCTATAAAAACCCATATATAATAGAAACACAGATTATCTCAATATCAAAAGTTTTCAATCCAAAATTTCACTAATCATAAAACCACAAAGAAAAATCTATGTGTCAATTCAAGAGAATGAAGATTCAAGAGTAAAATGTTGTTATATAATTTCTCCTAGTTGCTCATTTAAAGTATCAAATATGATTTCTCGCTATAAAAACCCATATATAATAGAAACACAGATTATCTCAATATCAAAAGTTTTCAATCCAAAATTTCACTAATCATAAAACCACAAAGAAAAATCTATGTGTCAATTCAAGAGAATGAAGATTCAAGAGTAAAATGTTGTTATATAATTTCTCCTAGTTGCTCATTTAAAGTATCAAATATGATTTCTCGCTATAAAAACCCATATATAATAGAAACACAGATTATCTCAATATCAAAAGTTTTCAATCCAAAATTTCACTAATCATAAAACCACAAAGAAAAATCTATGTGTCAATTCAAGAGAATGAAGATTCAAGAGTAAAATGTTGTTATATAATTTCTCCTAGTTGCTCATTTAAAGTATCAAATATGATTTCTCGCTATAAAAACCCATATATAATAGAAACACAGATTATCTCAATATCAAAAGTTTTCAATCCAAAATTTCACTAATCATAAAACCACAAAGAAAAATCTATGTGTCAATTCAAGAGAATGAAGATTCAAGAGTAAAATGTTGTTATATAATTTCTCCTAGTTGCTCATTTAAAGTATCAAATATGATTTCTCGCTATAAAAACCCATATATAATAGAAACACAGATTATCTCAATATCAAAAGTTTTCAATCCAAAATTTCACTAATCATAAAACCACAAAGAAAAATCTATGTGTCAATTCAAGAGAATGAAGATTCAAGAGTAAAATGTTGTTATATAATTTCTCCTAGTTGCTCATTTAAAGTATCAAATATGATTTCTCGCTATAAAAACCCATATATAATAGAAACACAGATTATCTCAATATCAAAAGTTTTCAATCCAAAATTTCACTAATCATAAAACCACAAAGAAAAATCTATGTGTCAATTCAAGAGAATGAAGATTCAAGAGTAAAATGTTGTTATATAATTTCTCCTAGTTGCTCATTTAAAGTATCAAATATGATTTCTCGCTATAAAAACCCATATATAATAGAAACACAGATTATCTCAATATCAAAAGTTTTCAATCCAAAATTTCACTAATCATAAAACCACAAAGAAAAATCTATGTGTCAATTCAAGAGAATGAAGATTCAAGAGTAAAATGTTGTTATATAATTTCTCCTAGTTGCTCATTTAAAGTATCAAATATGATTTCTCGCTATAAAAACCCATATATAATAGAAACACAGATTATCTCAATATCAAAAGTTTTCAATCCAAAATTTCACTAATCATAAAACCACAAAGAAAAATCTATGTGTCAATTCAAGAGAATGAAGATTCAAGAGTAAAATGTTGTTATATAATTTCTCCTAGTTGCTCATTTAAAGTATCAAATATGATTTCTCGCTATAAAAACCCATATATAATAGAAACACAGATTATCTCAATATCAAAAGTTTTCAATCCAAAATTTCACTAATCATAAAACCACAAAGAAAAATCTATGTGTCAATTCAAGAGAATGAAGATTCAAGAGTAAAATGTTGTTATATAATTTCTCCTAGTTGCTCATTTAAAGTATCAAATATGATTTCTCGCTATAAAAACCCATATATAATAGAAACACAGATTATCTCAATATCAAAAGTTTTCAATCCAAAATTTCACTAATCATAAAACCACAAAGAAAAATCTATGTGTCAATTCAAGAGAATGAAGATTCAAGAGTAAAATGTTGTTATATAATTTCTCCTAGTTGCTCATTTAAAGTATCAAATATGATTTCTCGCTATAAAAACCCATATATAATAGAAACACAGATTATCTCAATATCAAAAGTTTTCAATCCAAAATTTCACTAATCATAAAACCACAAAGAAAAATCTATGTGTCAATTCAAGAGAATGAAGATTCAAGAGTAAAATGTTGTTATATAATTTCTCCTAGTTGCTCATTTAAAGTATCAAATATGATTTCTCGCTATAAAAACCCATATATAATAGAAACACAGATTATCTCAATATCAAAAGTTTTCAATCCAAAATTTCACTAATCATAAAACCACAAAGAAAAATCTATGTGTCAATTCAAGAGAATGAAGATTCAAGAGTAAAATGTTGTTATATAATTTCTCCTAGTTGCTCATTTAAAGTATCAAATATGATTTCTCGCTATAAAAACCCATATATAATAGAAACACAGATTATCTCAATATCAAAAGTTTTCAATCCAAAATTTCACTAATCATAAAACCACAAAGAAAAATCTATGTGTCAATTCAAGAGAATGAAGATTCAAGAGTAAAATGTTGTTATATAATTTCTCCTAGTTGCTCATTTAAAGTATCAAATATGATTTCTCGCTATAAAAACCCATATATAATAGAAACACAGATTATCTCAATATCAAAAGTTTTCAATCCAAAATTTCACTAATCATAAAACCACAAAGAAAAATCTATGTGTCAATTCAAGAGAATGAAGATTCAAGAGTAAAATGTTGTTATATAATTTCTCCTAGTTGCTCATTTAAAGTATCAAATATGATTTCTCGCTATAAAAACCCATATATAATAGAAACACAGATTATCTCAATATCAAAAGTTTTCAATCCAAAATTTCACTAATCATAAAACCACAAAGAAAAATCTATGTGTCAATTCAAGAGAATGAAGATTCAAGAGTAAAATGTTGTTATATAATTTCTCCTAGTTGCTCATTTAAAGTATCAAATATGATTTCTCGCTATAAAAACCCATATATAATAGAAACACAGATTATCTCAATATCAAAAGTTTTCAATCCAAAATTTCACTAATCATAAAACCACAAAGAAAAATCTATGTGTCAATTCAAGAGAATGAAGATTCAAGAGTAAAATGTTGTTATATAATTTCTCCTAGTTGCTCATTTAAAGTATCAAATATGATTTCTCGCTATAAAAACCCATATATAATAGAAACACAGATTATCTCAATATCAAAAGTTTTCAATCCAAAATTTCACTAATCATAAAACCACAAAGAAAAATCTATGTGTCAATTCAAGAGAATGAAGATTCAAGAGTAAAATGTTGTTATATAATTTCTCCTAGTTGCTCATTTAAAGTATCAAATATGATTTCTCGCTATAAAAACCCATATATAATAGAAACACAGATTATCTCAATATCAAAAGTTTTCAATCCAAAATTTCACTAATCATAAAACCACAAAGAAAAATCTATGTGTCAATTCAAGAGAATGAAGATTCAAGAGTAAAATGTTGTTATATAATTTCTCCTAGTTGCTCATTTAAAGTATCAAATATGATTTCTCGCTATAAAAACCCATATATAATAGAAACACAGATTATCTCAATATCAAAAGTTTTCAATCCAAAATTTCACTAATCATAAAACCACAAAGAAAAATCTATGTGTCAATTCAAGAGAATGAAGATTCAAGAGTAAAATGTTGTTATATAATTTCTCCTAGTTGCTCATTTAAAGTATCAAATATGATTTCTCGCTATAAAAACCCATATATAATAGAAACACAGATTATCTCAATATCAAAAGTTTTCAATCCAAAATTTCACTAATCATAAAACCACAAAGAAAAATCTATGTGTCAATTCAAGAGAATGAAGATTCAAGAGTAAAATGTTGTTATATAATTTCTCCTAGTTGCTCATTTAAAGTATCAAATATGATTTCTCGCTATAAAAACCCATATATAATAGAAACACAGATTATCTCAATATCAAAAGTTTTCAATCCAAAATTTCACTAATCATAAAACCACAAAGAAAAATCTATGTGTCAATTCAAGAGAATGAAGATTCAAGAGTAAAATGTTGTTATATAATTTCTCCTAGTTGCTCATTTAAAGTATCAAATATGATTTCTCGCTATAAAAACCCATATATAATAGAAACACAGATTATCTCAATATCAAAGTTTTCAATCCAAAATTTCACTAATCATAAAACCACAAAGAAAAATCTATGTGTCAATTCAAGAGAATGAAGATTCAAGAGTAAAATGTTGTTATATAATTTCTCCTAGTTGCTCATTTAAAGTATCAAATATGATTTCTCGCTATAAAAACCCATATATAATAGAAACACAGATTATCTCAATATCAAAAGTTTTCAATCCAAAATTTCACTAATCATAAAACCACAAAGAAAAATCTATGTGTCAATTCAAGAGAATGAAGATTCAAGAGTAAAATGTTGTTATATAATTTCTCCTAGTTGCTCATTTAAAGTATCAAATATGATTTCTCGCTATAAAAACCCATATATAATAGAAACACAGATTATCTCAATATCAAAAGTTTTCAATCCAAAATTTCACTAATCATAAAACCACAAAGAAAAATCTATGTGTCAATTCAAGAGAATGAAGATTCAAGAGTAAAATGTTGTTATATAATTTCTCCTAGTTGCTCATTTAAAGTATCAAATATGATTTCTCGCTATAAAAACCCATATATAATAGAAACACAGATTATCTCAATATCAAAAGTTTTCAATCCAAAATTTCACTAATCATAAAACCACAAAGAAAAATCTATGTGTCAATTCAAGAGAATGAAGATTCAAGAGTAAAATGTTGTTATATAATTTCTCCTAGTTGCTCATTTAAAGTATCAAATATGATTTCTCGCTATAAAAACCCATATATAATAGAAACACAGATTATCTCAATATCAAAAGTTTTCAATCCAAAATTTCACTAATCATAAAACCACAAAGAAAAATCTATGTGTCAATTCAAGAGAATGAAGATTCAAGAGTAAAATGTTGTTATATAATTTCTCCTAGTTGCTCATTTAAAGTATCAAATATGATTTCTCGCTATAAAAACCCATATATAATAGAAACACAGATTATCTCAATATCAAAAGTTTTCAATCCAAAATTTCACTAATCATAAAACCACAAAGAAAAATCTATGTGTCAATTCAAGAGAATGAAGATTCAAGAGTAAAATGTTGTTATATAATTTCTCCTAGTTGCTCATTTAAAGTATCAAATATGATTTCTCGCTATAAAAACCCATATATAATAGAAACACAGATTATCTCAATGTCAAAGGTTTTCAATCCAAAATTTCACTAATCATAAAACCACAAAGAAAAATCTATGTGTCAATTCAAGAGAATGAAGATTCAAGAGTAAAATGTTGTTATATAATTTCTCCTAGTTGCTCATTTAAAGTATCAAATATGATTTCTCGCTATAAAAACCCATATATAATAGAAACACAGATTATCTCAATATCAAAAGTTTTCAATCCAAAATTTCACTAATCATAAAACCACAAAGAAAAATCTATGTGTCAATTCAAGAGAATGAAGATTCAAGAGTAAAATGTGGTTATATAATTTCTCCTAGTTGCTCATTTAAAGTATCAAATATGATTTCTCGCTATAAAAACCCATATATAATAGAAACACAGATTATCTCAATATCAAAAGTTTTCAATCCAAAATTTCACTAATCATAAAACCACAAAGAAAAATCTATGTGTCAATTCAAGAGAATGAAGATTCAAGAGTAAAATGTTGTTATATAATTTCTCCTAGTTGCTCATTTAAAGTATCAAATATGATTTCTCGCTATAAAAACCCGTATATAATAGAAACACAGATTATCTCAATGTCAAAGGTTTTCAATCCAAAATTTCACTAATCATAAAACCACAAAGAAAAATCTATGTGTCAATTCAAGAGAATGAAGATTCAAGAGTAAAATGTTGTTATATAATTTCTCCTAGTTGCTCATTTAAAGTATCAAATATGATTTCTCGCTATAAAAACCCATATATAATAGAAACACAGATTATCTCAATATCAAAAGTTTTCAATCCAAAATTTCACTAATCATAAAACCACAAAGAAAAATCTATGTGTCAATTCAAGAGAATGAAGATTCAAGAGTAAAATGTTGTTATATAATTTCTCCTAGTTGCTCATTTAAAGTATCAAATATGATTTCTCGCTATAAAAACCCATATATAATAGAAACACAGATTATCTCAATATCAAAAGTTTTCAATCCAAAATTTCACTAATCATAAAACCACAAAGAAAAATCTATGTGTCAATTCAAGAGAATGAAGATTCAAGAGTAAAATGTTGTTATATAATTTCTCCTAGTTGCTCATTTAAAGTATCAAATATGATTTCTCGCTATAAAAACCCGTATATAATAGAAACACAGATTATCTCAATGTCAAAGGTTTTCAATCCAAAATTTCACTAATCATAAAACCACAAAGAAAAATCTATGTGTCAATTCAAGAGAATGAAGATTCAAGAGTAAAATGTTGTTATATAATTTCTCCTAGTTGCTCATTTAAAGTATCAAATATGATTTCTCGCTATAAAAACCCATATATAATAGAAACACAGATTATCTCAATATCAAAAGTTTTCAATCCAAAATTTCACTAATCATAAAACCACAAAGAAAAATCTATGTGTCAATTCAAGAGAATGAAGATTCAAGAGTAAAATGTTGTTATATAATTTCTCCTAGTTGCTCATTTAAAGTATCAAATATGATTTCTCGCTATAAAAACCCATATATAATAGAAACACAGATTATCTCAATATCAAAAGTTTTCAATCCAAAATTTCACTAATCATAAAACCACAAAGAAAAATCTATGTGTCAATTCAAGAGAATGAAGATTCAAGAGTAAAATGTTGTTATATAATTTCTCCTAGTTGCTCATTTAAAGTATCAAATATGATTTCTCGCTATAAAAACCCGTATATAATAGAAACACAGATTATCTCAATGTCAAAGGTTTTCAATCCAAAATTTCACTAATCATAAAACCACAAAGAAAAATCTATGTGTCAATTCAAGAGAATGAAGATTCAAGAGTAAAATGTTGTTATATAATTTCTCCTAGTTGCTCATTTAAAGTATCAAATATGATTTCTCGCTATAAAAACCCATATATAATAGAAACACAGATTATCTCAATATCAAAAGTTTTCAATCCAAAATTTCACTAATCGTAAAACCACAAAGAAAAATCTATGTGTCAATTCAAGAGAATGAAGATTCAAGAGTAAAATGTTGTTATATAATTTCTCCTAGTTGCTCATTTAAAGTATCAAATATGATTTCTCGCTATAAAAACCCATATATAATAGAAACACAGATTATCTCAATATCAAAAGTTTTCAATCCAAAATTTCACTAATCATAAAACCACAAAGAAAAATCTATGTGTCAATTCAAGAGAATGAAGATTCAAGAGTAAAATGTTGTTATATAATTTCTCCTAGTTGCTCATTTAAAGTATCAAATATGATTTCTCGCTATAAAAACCCATATATAATAGAAACACAGATTATCTCAATATCAAAAGTTTTCAATCCAAAATTTCACTAATCATAAAACCACAAAGAAAAATCTATGTGTCAATTCAAGAGAATGAAGATTCAAGAGTAAAATGTTGTTATATAATTTCTCCTAGTTGCTCATTTAAAGTATCAAATATGATTTCTCGCTATAAAAACCCGTATATAATAGAAACACAGATTATCTCAATGTCAAAGGTTTTCAATCCAAAATTTCACTAATCATAAAACCACAAAGAAAAATCTATGTGTCAATTCAAGAGAATGAAGATTCAAGAGTAAAATGTTGTTATATAATTTCTCCTAGTTGCTCATTTAAAGTATCAAATATGATTTCTCGCTATAAAAACCCGTATATAATAGAAACACAGATTATCTCAATGTCAAAGGTTTTCAATCCAAAATTTCACTAATCATAAAACCACAAAGAAAAATCTATGTGTCAATTCAAGAGAATGAAGATTCAAGAGTAAAATGTTGTTATATAATTTCTCCTAGTTGCTCATTTAAAGTATCAAATATGATTTCTCGCTATAAAAACCCGTATATAATAGAAACACAGATTATCTCAATATCAAAAGTTTTCAATCCAAAATTTCACTAATCATAAAACCACAAAGAAAAATCTATGTGTCAATTCAAGAGAATGAAGATTCAAGAGTAAAATGTTGTTATATAATTTCTCCTAGTTGCTCATTTAAAGTATCAAATATGATTTCTCGCTATAAAAACCCATATATAATAGAAACACAGATTATCTCAATATCAAAAGTTTTCAATCCAAAATTTCACTAATCATAAAACCACAAAGAAAAATCTATGTGTCAATTCAAGAGAATGAAGATTCAAGAGTAAAATGTTGTTATATAATTTCTCCTAGTTGCTCATTTAAAGTATCAAATATGATTTCTCGCTATAAAAACCCATATATAATAGAAACACAGATTATCTCAATATCAAAAGTTTTCAATCCAAAATTTCACTAATCATAAAACCACAAAGAAAAATCTATGTGTCAATTCAAGAGAATGAAGATTCAAGAGTAAAATGTTGTTATATAATTTCTCCTAGTTGCTCATTTAAAGTATCAAATATGATTTCTCGCTATAAAAACCCGTATATAATAGAAACACAGATTATCTCAATGTCAAAGGTTTTCAATCCAAAATTTCACTAATCATAAAACCACAAAGAAAAATCTATGTGTCAATTCAAGAGAATGAAGATTCAAGAGTAAAATGTTGTTATATAATTTCTCCTAGTTGCTCATTTAAAGTATCAAATATGATTTCTCGCTATAAAAACCCGTATATAATAGAAACACAGATTATCTCAATGTCAAAGGTTTTCAATCCAAAATTTCACTAATCATAAAACCACAAAGAAAAATCTATCTGTCAATTCAAGAGAATGAAGATTCAAGAGTAAAATGTTGTTATATAATTTCTCCTAGTTGCTCATTTAAAGTATCAAATATGATTTCTCGCTATAAAAACCCGTATATAATAGAAACACAGATTATCTCAATGTCAAAGGTTTTCAATCCAAAATTTCACTAATCATAAAACCACAAAGAAAAATCTATGTGTCAATTCAAGAGAATGAAGATTCAAGAGTAAAATGTTGTTATATAATTTCTCCTAGTTGCTCATTTAAAGTATCAAATATGATTTCTCGCTATAAAAACCCGTATATAATAGAAACACAGATTATCTCAATGTCAAAGGTTTTCAATCCAAAATTTCACTAATCATAAAACCACAAAGAAAAATCTATCTGTCAATTCAAGAGAATGAAGATTCAAGAGTAAAATGTTGTTATATACTTTCTCCTAGTTGCTCATTTAAAGTATCAAATATGATTTCTCGCTATAAAAACCCGTATATAATAGAAACACAGATTATCTCAATGTCAAAGGTTTTCAATCCAAAATTTCACTAATCATAAAACCACAAAGAAAAATCTATGTGTCAATTCAAGAGAATGAAGATTCAAGAGTAAAATGTTGTTATATAATTTCTCCTAGTTGCTCATTTAAAGTATCAAATATGATTTCTCGCTATAAAAACCCGTATATAATAGAAACACAGATTATCTCAATGTCAAAGGTTTTCAATCCAAAATTTCACTAATCATAAAACCACAAAGAAAAATCTATCTGTCAATTCAAGAGAATGAAGATTCAAGAGTAAAATGTTGTTATATAATTTCTCCTAGTTGCTCATTTAAAGTATCAAATATGATTTCTCGCTATAAAAACCCATATATAATAGAAACACAGATTATCTCAATATCAAAAGTTTTCAATCCAAAATTTCACTAATCATAAAACCACAAAGAAAAATCTATGTGTCAATTCAAGAGAATGAAGATTCAAGAGTAAAATGTTGTTATATAATTTCTCCTAGTTGCTCATTTAAAGTATCAAATATGATTTCTCGCTATAAAAACCCGTATATAATAGAAACACAGATTATCTCAATGTCAAAGGTTTTCAATCCAAAATTTCACTAATCATAAAACCACAAAGAAAAATCTATGTGTCAATTCAAGAGAATGAAGATTCAAGAGTAAAATGTTGTTATATAATTTCTCCTAGTTGCTCATTTAAAGTATCAAATATGATTTCTCGCTATAAAAACCCATATATAATAGAAACACAGATTATCTCAATATCAAAAGTTTTCAATCCAAAATTTCACTAATCATAAAACCACAAAGAAAAATCTATGTGTCAATTCAAGAGAATGAAGATTCAAGAGTAAAATGTTGTTATATAATTTCTCCTAGTTGCTCATTTAAAGTATCAAATATGATTTCTCGCTATAAAAACCCATATATAATAGAAACACAGATTATCTCAATATCAAAAGTTTTCAATCCAAAATTTCACTAATCATAAAACCACAAAGAAAAATCTATGTGTCAATTCAAGAGAATGAAGATTCAAGAGTAAAATGTTGTTATATAATTTCTCCTAGTTGCTCATTTAAAGTATCAAATATGATTTCTCGCTATAAAAACCCATATATAATAGAAACACAGATTATCTCAATATCAAAGTTTTCAATCCAAAATTTCACTAATCATAAAACCACAAAGAAAAATCTATGTGTCAATTCAAGAGAATGAAGATTCAAGAGTAAAATGTTGTTATATAATTTCTCCTAGTTGCTCATTTAAAGTATCAAATATGATTTCTCGCTATAAAAACCCGTATATAATAGAAACACAGATTATCTCAATGTCAAAGGTTTTCAATCCAAAATTTCACTAATCATAAAACCACAAAGAAAAATCTATGTGTCAATTCAAGAGAATGAAGATTCAAGAGTAAAATGTTGTTATATAATTTCTCCTAGTTGCTCATTTAAAGTATCAAATATGATTTCTCGCTATAAAAACCCGTATATAATAGAAACACAGATTATCTCAATGTCAAAGGTTTTCAATCCAAAATTTCACTAATCATAAAACCACAAAGAAAAATCTATCTGTCAATTCAAGAGAATGAAGATTCAAGAGTAAAATGTTGTTATATAATTTCTCCTAGTTGCTCATTTAAAGTATCAAATATGATTTCTCGCTATAAAAACCCGTATATAATAGAAACACAGATTATCTCAATGTCAAAGGTTTTCAATCCAAAATTTCACTAATCATAAAACCACAAAGAAAAATCTATGTGTCAATTCAAGAGAATGAAGATTCAAGAGTAAAATGTTGTTATATAATTTCTCCTAGTTGCTCATTTAAAGTATCAAATATGATTTCTCGCTATAAAAACCCGTATATAATAGAAACACAGATTATCTCAATGTCAAAGGTTTTCAATCCAAAATTTCACTAATCATAAAACCACAAAGAAAAATCTATCTGTCAATTCAAGAGAATGAAGATTCAAGAGTAAAATGTTGTTATATAATTTCTCCTAGTTGCTCATTTAAAGTATCAAATATGATTTCTCGCTATAAAAACCCGTATATAATAGAAACACAGATTATCTCAATGTCAAAGGTTTTCAATCCAAAATTTCACTAATCATAAAACCACAAAGAAAAATCTATGTGTCAATTCAAGAGAATGAAGATTCAAGAGTAAAATGTTGTTATATAATTTCTCCTAGTTGCTCATTTAAAGTATCAAATATGATTTCTCGCTATAAAAACCCGTATATAATAGAAACACAGATTATCTCAATGTCAAAGGTTTTCAATCCAAAATTTCACTAATCATAAAACCACAAAGAAAAATCTATCTGTCAATTCAAGAGAATGAAGATTCAAGAGTAAAATGTTGTTATATAATTTCTCCTAGTTGCTCATTTAAAGTATCAAATATGATTTCTCGCTATAAAAACCCATATATAATAGAAACACAGATTATCTCAATATCAAAAGTTTTCAATCCAAAATTTCACTAATCATAAAACCACAAAGAAAAATCTATGTGTCAATTCAAGAGAATGAAGATTCAAGAGTAAAATGTTGTTATATAATTTCTCCTAGTTGCTCATTTAAAGTATCAAATATGATTTCTCGCTATAAAAACCCGTATATAATAGAAACACAGATTATCTCAATGTCAAAGGTTTTCAATCCAAAATTTCACTAATCATAAAACCACAAAGAAAAATCTATGTGTCAATTCAAGAGAATGAAGATTCAAGAGTAAAATGTTGTTATATAATTTCTCCTAGTTGCTCATTTAAAGTATCAAATATGATTTCTCGCTATAAAAACCCATATATAATAGAAACACAGATTATCTCAATATCAAAAGTTTTCAATCCAAAATTTCACTAATCATAAAACCACAAAGAAAAATCTATGTGTCAATTCAAGAGAATGAAGATTCAAGAGTAAAATGTTGTTATATAATTTCTCCTAGTTGCTCATTTAAAGTATCAAATATGATTTCTCGCTATAAAAACCCGTATATAATAGAAACACAGATTATCTCAATGTCAAAGGTTTTCAATCCAAAATTTCACTAATCATAAAACCACAAAGAAAAATCTATGTGTCAATTCAAGAGAATGAAGATTCAAGAGTAAAATGTTGTTATAAAATTTCTCCTAGTTGCTCATTTACAGTATCAAATATGATTTCTCGCTATAAAAACCCGTATATAATAGAAACACAGATTATCTCAATGTCAAAGGTTTTCAATCCAAAATTTCACTAATCATAAAACCACAAAGAAAAATCTATCTGTCAATTCAAGAGAATGAAGATTCAAGAGTAAAATGTTGTTATATAATTTCTCCTAGTTGCTCATTTAAAGTATCAAATATGATTTCTCGCTATAAAAACCCGTATATAATAGAAACACAGATTATCTCAATGTCAAAGGTTTTCAATCCAAAATTTCACTAATCATAAAACCACAAAGAAAAATCTATCTGTCAATTCAAGAGAATGAAGATTCAAGAGTAAAATGTTGTTATATAATTTCTCCTAGTTGCTCATTTAAAGTATCAAATATGATTTCTCGCTATAAAAACCCGTATATAATAGAAACACAGATTATCTCAATATCAAAAGTTTTCAATCCAAAATTTCACTAATCATAAAACCACAAAGAAAAATCTATCTGTCAATTCAAGAGAATGAAGATTCAAGAGTAAAATGTTGTTATAAAATTTCTCCTAGTTGCTCATTTACAGTATCAAATATGATTTCTCGCTATAAAAACCCGTATATAATAGAAACACAGATTATCTCAATGTCAAAGGTTTTCAATCCAAAATTTCACTAATCATAAAACCACAAAGAAAAATCTATCTGTCAATTCAAGAGAATGAAGATTCAAGAGTAAAATGTTGTTATATAATTTCTCCTAGTTGCTCATTTAAAGTATCAAATATGATTTCTCGCTATAAAAACCCGTATATAATAGAAACACAGATTATCTCAATGTCAAAGGTTTTCAATCCAAAATTTCACTAATCATAAAACCACAAAGAAAAATCTATCTGTCAATTCAAGAGAATAAAGATTCAAGAGTAAAATGTTGTTATATAATTTCTCCTAGTTGCTCATTTAAAGTATCAAATATGATTTCTCGCTATAAAAACCCGTATATAATAGAAACACAGATTATCTCAATGTCAAAGGTTTTCAATCCAAAATTTCACTAATCATAAAACCACAAAGAAAAATCTATGTGTCAATTCAAGAGAATGAAGATTCAAGAGTAAAATGTTGTTATATAATTTCTCCTAGTTGCTCATTTAAAGTATCAAATATGATTTCTCGCTATAAAAACCCGTATATAATAGAAACACAGATTATCTCAATGTCAAAGGTTTTCAATCCAAAATTTCACTAATCATAAAACCACAAAGAAAAATCTATCTGTCAATTCAAGAGAATGAAGATTCAAGAGTAAAATGTTGTTATATAATTTCTCCTAGTTGCTCATTTAAAGTATCAAATATGATTTCTCGCTATAAAAACCCGTATATAATAGAAACACAGATTATCTCAATGTCAAAGGTTTTCAATCCAAAATTTCACTAATCATAAAACCACAAAGAAAAATCTATGTGTCAATTCAAGAGAATGAAGATTCAAGAGTAAAATGTTGTTATATAATTTCTCCTAGTTGCTCATTTAAAGTATCAAATATGATTTCTCGCTATAAAAACCCGTATATAATAGAAACACAGATTATCTCAATGTCAAAGGTTTTCAATCCAAAATTTCACTAATCATAAAACCACAAAGAAAAATCTATCTGTCAATTCAAGAGAATGAAGATTCAAGAGTAAAATGTTGTTATATAATTTCTCCTAGTTGCTCATTTAAAGTATCAAATATGATTTCTCGCTATAAAAACCCATATATAATAGAAACACAGATTATCTCAATATCAAAAGTTTTCAATCCAAAATTTCACTAATCATAAAACCACAAAGAAAAATCTATGTGTCAATTCAAGAGAATGAAGATTCAAGAGTAAAATGTTGTTATATAATTTCTCCTAGTTGCTCATTTAAAGTATCAAATATGATTTCTCGCTATAAAAACCCGTATATAATAGAAACACAGATTATCTCAATGTCAAAGGTTTTCAATCCAAAATTTCACTAATCATAAAACCACAAAGAAAAATCTATGTGTCAATTCAAGAGAATGAAGATTCAAAAGTAAAATGTTGTTATATAATTTCTCCTAGTTGCTCATTTAAAGTATCAAATATGATTTCTCGCTATAAAAACCCATATATAATAGAAACACAGATTATCTCAATATCAAAAGTTTTCAATCCAAAATTTCACTAATCATAAAACCACAAAGAAAAATCTATGTGTCAATTCAAGAGAATGAAGATTCAAGAGTAAAATGTTGTTATATAATTTCTCCTAGTTGCTCATTTAAAGTATCAAATATGATTTCTCGCTATAAAAACCCGTATATAATAGAAACACAGATTATCTCAATGTCAAAGGTTTTCAATCCAAAATTTCACTAATCATAAAACCACAAAGAAAAATCTATGTGTCAATTCAAGAGAATGAAGATTTAAGAGTAAAATGTTGTTATAAAATTTCTCCTAGTTGCTCATTTACAGTATCAAATATGATTTCTCGCTATAAAAACCCGTATATAATAGAAACACAGATTATCTCAATGTCAAAGGTTTTCAATCCAAAATTTCACTAATCATAAAACCACAAAGAAAAATCTATCTGTCAATTCAAGAGAATGAAGATTCAAGAGTAAAATGTTGTTATATAATTTCTCCTAGTTGCTCATTTAAAGTATCAAATATGATTTCTCGCTATAAAAACCCGTATATAATAGAAACACAGATTATCTCAATATCAAAAGTTTTCAATCCAAAATTTCACTAATCATAAAACCACAAAGAAAAATCTATCTGTCAATTCAAGAGAATGAAGATTCAAGAGTAAAATGTTGTTATATAATTTCTCCTAGTTGCTCATTTAAAGTATCAAATATGATTTCTCGCTATAAAAACCCATATATAATAGAAACACAGATTATCTCAATATCAAAAGTTTTCAATCCAAAATTTCACTAATCATAAAACCACAAAGAAAAATCTATCTGTCAATTCAAGAGAATGAAGATTCAAGAGTAAAATGTTGTTATAAAATTTCTCCTAGTTGCTCATTTACAGTATCAAATATGATTTCTCGCTATAAAAACCCGTATATAATAGAAACACGGATTATCTCAATGTCAAAGGTTTTCAATCCAAAATTTCACTAATCATAAAACCACAAAGAAAAATCTATGTGTCAATTCAAGAGAATGAAGATTCAAGAGTAACATGTTGTTATATAATTTCTCCTAGTTGCTCATTTAAAGTATCAAATATGATTTCTCGCTATAAAAACCCGTATATAATAGAAACACAGATTATCTCAATATCAAAAGTTTTCAATCCAAAATTTCACTAATCATAAAACCACAAAGAAAAATCTATGTGTCAATTCAAGAGAATGAAGATTCAAGAGTAAAATGTTGTTATAAAATTTCTCCTAGTTGCTCATTTACAGTATCAAATATGATTTCTCGCTATAAAAACCCATATATAATAGAAACACAGATTATCTCAATGTCAAAGGTTTTCAATCCAAAATTTCACTAATCATAAAACCACAAAGAAAAATCTATCTGTCAATTCAAGAGAATGAAGATTCAAGAGTAAAATGTTGTTATATAATTTCTCCTAGTTGCTCATTTAAAGTATCAAATATGATTTCTCGCTATAAAAACCCGTATATAATAGAAACACAGATTATCTCAATGTCAAAGGTTTTCAATCCAAAATTTCACTAATCATAAAACCACAAAGAAAAATCTATGTGTCAATTCAAGAGAATGAAGATTCAAGAGTAAAATGTTGTTATATAATTTCTCCTAGTTGCTCATTTAAAGTATCAAATATGATTTCTCGCTATAAAAACCCATATATAATAGAAACACAGATTATCTCAATATCAAAAGTTTTCAATCCAAAATTTCACTAATCATAAAACCACAAAGAAAAATCTATGTGTCAATTCAAGAGAATGAAGATTCAAGAGTAAAATGTTGTTATATAATTTCTCCTAGTTGCTCATTTAAAGTATCAAATATGATTTCTCGCTATAAAAACCCATATATAATAGAAACACAGATTATCTCAATATCAAAAGTTTTCAATCCAAAATTTCACTAATCATAAAACCACAAAGAAAAATCTATGTGTCAATTCAAGAGAATGAAGATTCAAGAGTAAAATGTTGTTATATAATTTCTCCTAGTTGCTCATTTAAAGTATCAAATATGATTTCTCGCTATAAAAACCCATATATAATAGAAACACAGATTATCTCAATATCAAAAGTTTTCAATCCAAAATTTCACTAATCATAAAACCACAAAGAAAAATCTATGTGTCAATTCAAGAGAATGAAGATTCAAGAGTAAAATGTTGTTATATAATTTCTCCTAGTTGCTCATTTAAAGTATCAAATATGATTTCTCGCTATAAAAACCCATATATAATAGAAACACAGATTATCTCAATATCAAAAGTTTTCAATCCAAAATTTCACTAATCATAAAACCACAAAGAAAAATCTATCTGTCAATTCAAGAGAATGAAGATTCAAGAGTAAAATGTTGTTATATAATTTCTCCTAGTTGCTCATTTAAAGTATCAAATATGATTTCTCGCTATAAAAACCCGTATATAATAGAAACACAGATTATCTCAATATCAAAAGTTTTCAATCCAAAATTTCACTAATCATAAAACCACAAAGAAAAATCTATGTGTCAATTCAAGAGAATGAAGATTCAAGAGTAAAATGTTGTTATATAATTTCTCCTAGTTGCTCATTTAAAGTATCAAATATGATTTCTCGCTATAAAAACCCATATATAATAGAAACACAGATTATCTCAATATCAAAAGTTTTCAATCCAAAATTTCACTAATCATAAAACCACAAAGAAAAATCTATCTGTCAATTCAAGAGAATGAAGATTCAAGAGTAAAATGTTGTTATATAATTTCTCCTAGTTGCTCATTTAAAGTATCAAATATGATTTCTCGCTATAAAAACCCGTATATAATAGAAACACAGATTATCTCAATGTCAAAGGTTTTCAATCCAAAATTTCACTAATCATAAAACCACAAAGAAAAATCTATGTGTCAATTCAAGAGAATGAAGATTCAAGAGTAAAATGTTGTTATAAAATTTCTCCTAGTTGCTCATTTACAGTATCAAATATGATTTCTCGCTATAAAAACCCGTATATAATAGAAACACAGATTATCTCAATGTCAAAGGTTTTCAATCCAAAATTTCACTAATCATAAAACCACAAAGAAAAATCTATCTGTCAATTCAAGAGAATGAAGATTCAAGAGTAAAATGTTGTTATATAATTTCTCCTAGTTGCTCATTTAAAGTATCAAATATGATTTCTCGCTATAAAAACCCGTATATAATAGAAACACAGATTATCTCAATATCAAAAGTTTTCAATCCAAAATTTCACTAATCATAAAACCACAAAGAAAAATCTATCTGTCAATTCAAGAGAATGAAGATTCAAGAGTAAAATGTTGTTATAAAATTTCTCCTAGTTGCTCATTTACAGTATCAAATATGATTTCTCGCTATAAAAACCCATATATAATAGAAACACAGATTATCTCAATGTCAAAGGTTTTCAATCCAAAATTTCACTAATCATAAAACCACAAAGAAAAATCTATCTGTCAATTCAAGAGAATGAAGATTCAAGAGTAAAATGTTGTTATATAATTTCTCCTAGTTGCTCATTTAAAGTATCAAATATGATTTCTCGCTATAAAAACCCGTATATAATAGAAACACAGATTATCTCAATGTCAAAGGTTTTCAATCCAAAATTTCACTAATCATAAAACCACAAAGAAAAATCTATGTGTCAATTCAAGAGAATGAAGATTCAAGAGTAAAATGTTGTTATATAATTTCTCCTAGTTGCTCATTTAAAGTATCAAATATGATTTCTCGCTATAAAAACCCATATATAATAGAAACACAGATTATCTCAATATCAAAAGTTTTCAATCCAAAATTTCACTAATCATAAAACCACAAAGAAAAATCTATGTGTCAATTCAAGAGAATGAAGATTCAAGAGTAAAATGTTGTTATATAATTTCTCCTAGTTGCTCATTTAAAGTATCAAATATGATTTCTCGCTATAAAAACCCATATATAATAGAAACACAGATTATCTCAATATCAAAAGTTTTCAATCCAAAATTTCACTAATCATAAAACCACAAAGAAAAATCTATGTGTCAATTCAAGAGAATGAAGATTCAAGAGTAAAATGTTGTTATATAATTTCTCCTAGTTGCTCATTTAAAGTATCAAATATGATTTCTCGCTATAAAAACCCATATATAATAGAAACACAGATTATCTCAATATCAAAAGTTTTCAATCCAAAATTTCACTAATCATAAAACCACAAAGAAAAATCTATCTGTCAATTCAAGAGAATGAAGATTCAAGAGTAAAATGTTGTTATATAATTTCTCCTAGTTGCTCATTTAAAGTATCAAATATGATTTCTCGCTATAAAAACCCGTATATAATAGAAACACAGATTATCTCAATATCAAAAGTTTTCAATCCAAAATTTCACTAATCATAAAACCACAAAGAAAAATCTATCTGTCAATTCAAGAGAATGAAGATTCAAGAGTAAAATGTTGTTATAAAATTTCTCCTAGTTGCTCATTTACAGTATCAAATATGATTTCTCGCTATAAAAACCCATATATAATAGAAACACAGATTATCTCAATGTCAAAGGTTTTCAATCCAAAATTTCACTAATCATAAAACCACAAAGAAAAATCTATCTGTCAATTCAAGAGAATGAAGATTCAAGAGTAAAATGTTGTTATATAATTTCTCCTAGTTGCTCATTTAAAGTATCAAATATGATTTCTCGCTATAAAAACCCGTATATAATAGAAACACAGATTATCTCAATGTCAAAGGTTTTCAATCCAAAATTTCACTAATCATAAAACCACAAAGAAAAATCTATGTGTCAATTCAAGAGAATGAAGATTCAAGAGTAAAATGTTGTTATATAATTTCTCCTAGTTGCTCATTTAAAGTATCAAATATGATTTCTCGCTATAAAAACCCATATATAATAGAAACACAGATTATCTCAATATCAAAAGTTTTCAATCCAAAATTTCACTAATCATAAAACCACAAAGAAAAATCTATGTGTCAATTCAAGAGAATGAAGATTCAAGAGTAAAATGTTGTTATATAATTTCTCCTAGTTGCTCATTTAAAGTATCAAATATGATTTCTCGCTATAAAAACCCATATATAATAGAAACACAGATTATCTCAATATCAAAAGTTTTCAATCCAAAATTTCACTAATCATAAAACCACAAAGAAAAATCTATGTGTCAATTCAAGAGAATGAAGATTCAAGAGTAAAATGTTGTTATATAATTTCTCCTAGTTGCTCATTTAAAGTATCAAATATGATTTCTCGCTATAAAAACCCATATATAATAGAAACACAGATTATCTCAATATCAAAAGTTTTCAATCCAAAATTTCACTAATCATAAAACCACAAAGAAAAATCTATGTGTCAATTCAAGAGAATGAAGATTCAAGAGTAAAATGTTGTTATATAATTTCTCCTAGTTGCTCATTTAAAGTATCAAATATGATTTCTCGCTATAAAAACCCATATATAATAGAAACACAGATTATCTCAATATCAAAAGTTTTCAATCCAAAATTTCACTAATCATAAAACCACAAAGAAAAATCTATCTGTCAATTCAAGAGAATGAAGATTCAAGAGTAAAATGTTGTTATATAATTTCTCCTAGTTGCTCATTTAAAGTATCAAATATGATTTCTCGCTATAAAAACCCGTATATAATAGAAACACAGATTATCTCAATATCAAAAGTTTTCAATCCAAAATTTCACTAATCATAAAACCACAAAGAAAAATCTATGTGTCAATTCAAGAGAATGAAGATTCAAGAGTAAAATGTTGTTATATAATTTCTCCTAGTTGCTCATTTAAAGTATCAAATATGATTTCTCGCTATAAAAACCCATATATAATAGAAACACAGATTATCTCAATATCAAAAGTTTTCAATCCAAAATTTCACTAATCATAAAACCACAAAGAAAAATCTATGTGTCAATTCAAGAGAATGAAGATTCAAGAGTAAAATGTTGTTATATAATTTCTCCTAGTTGCTCATTTAAAGTATCAAATATGATTTCTCGCTATAAAAACCCGTATATAATAGAAACACAGATTATCTCAATGTCAAAGGTTTTCAATCCAAAATTTCACTAATCATAAAACCACAAAGAAAAATCTATGTGTCAATTCAAGAGAATGAAGATTCAAGAGTAAAATGTTGTTATATAATTTCTCCTAGTTGCTCATTTAAAGTATCAAATATGATTTCTCGCTATAAAAACCCATATATAATAGAAACACAGATTATCTCAATATCAAAAGTTTTCAATCCAAAATTTCACTAATCATAAAACCACAAAGAAAAATCTATGTGTCAATTCAAGAGAATGAAGATTCAAGAGTAAAATGTTGTTATATAATTTCTCCTAGTTGCTCATTTAAAGTATCAAATATGATTTCTCGCTATAAAAACCCGTATATAATAGAAACACAGATTATCTCAATATCAAAAGTTTTCAATCCAAAATTTCACTAATCATAAAACCACAAAGAAAAATCTATCTGTCAATTCAAGAGAATGAAGATTCAAGAGTAAAATGTTGTTATAAAATTTCTCCTAGTTGCTCATTTAAAGTATCAAATATGATTTCTCGCTATAAAAACCCATATATAATAGAAACACAGATTATCTCAATATCAAAAGTTTTCAATCCAAAATTTCACTAATCATAAAACCACAAAGAAAAATCTATGTGTCAATTCAAGAGAATGAAGATTCAAGAGTAAAATGTTGTTATATAATTTCTCCTAGTTGCTCATTTAAAGTATCAAATATGATTTCTCGCTATAAAAACCCGTATATAATAGAAACACAGATTATCTCAATATCAAAAGTTTTCAATCCAAAATTTCACTAATCATAAAACCACAAAGAAAAATCTATGTGTCAATTCAAGAGAATGAAGATTCAAGAGTAAAATGTTGTTATATAATTTCTCCTAGTTGCTCATTTAAAGTATCAAATATGATTTCTCGCTATAAAAACCCATATATAATAGAAACACAGATTATCTCAATATCAAAAGTTTTCAATCCAAAATTTCACTAATCATAAAACCACAAAGAAAAATCTATGTGTCAATTCAAGAGAATGAAGATTCAAGAGTAAAATGTTGTTATATAATTTCTCCTAGTTGCTCATTTAAAGTATCAAATATGATTTCTCGCTATAAAAACCCATATATAATAGAAACACAGATTATCTCAAAATCAAAAGTTTTCAATCCAAAATTTCACTAATCATAAAACCACAAAGAAAAATCTATCTGTCAATTCAAGAGAATGAAGATTCAAGAGTAAAATGTTGTTATAAAATTTCTCCTAGTTGCTCATTTACAGTATCAAATATGATTTCTCGCTATAAAAACCCGTATATAATAGAAACACAGATTATCTCAATGTCAAAGGTTTTCAATCCAAAATTTCACTAATCATAAAACCACAAAGAAAAATCTATCTGTCAATTCAAGAGAATGAAGATTCAAGAGTAAAATGTTGTTATATAATTTCTCCTAGTTGCTCATTTAAAGTATCAAATATGATTTCTCGCTATAAAAACCCGTATATAATAGAAACACAGATTATCTCAATGTCAAAGGTTTTCAATCCAAAATTTCACTAATCATAAAACCACAAAGAAAAATCTATCTGTCAATTCAAGAGAATGAAGATTCAAGAGTAAAATGTTGTTATATAATTTCTCCTAGTTGCTCATTTAAAGTATCAAATATGATTTCTCGCTATAAAAACCCGTATATAATAGAAACACAGATTATCTCAATATCAAAAGTTTTCAATCCAAAATTTCACTAATCATAAAACCACAAAGAAAAATCTATCTGTCAATTCAAGAGAATGAAGATTCAAGAGTAAAATGTTGTTATAAAATTTCTCCTAGTTGCTCATTTACAGTATCAAATATGATTTCTCGCTATAAAAACCCGTATATAATAGAAACACAGATTATCTCAATGTCAAAGGTTTTCAATCCAAAATTTCACTAATCATAAAACCACAAAGAAAAATCTATCTGTCAATTCAAGAGAATGAAGATTCAAGAGTAAAATGTTGTTATATAATTTCTCCTAGTTGCTCATTTAAAGTATCAAATATGATTTCTCGCTATAAAAACCCATATATAATAGAAACACAGATTATCTCAAAATCAAAAGTTTTCAATCCAAAATTTCACTAATCATAAAACCACAAAGAAAAATCTATCTGTCAATTCAAGAGAATGAAGATTCAAGAGTAAAATGTTGTTATAAAATTTCTCCTAGTTGCTCATTTACAGTATCAAATATGATTTCTCGCTATAAAAACCCGTATATAATAGAAACACAGATTATCTCAATGTCAAAGGTTTTCAATCCAAAATTTCACTAATCATAAAACCACAAAGAAAAATCTATCTGTCAATTCAAGAGAATGAAGATTCAAGAGTAAAATGTTGTTATATAATTTCTCCTAGTTGCTCATTTAAAGTATCAAATATGATTTCTCGCTATAAAAACCCGTATATAATAGAAACACAGATTATCTCAATGTCAAAGGTTTTCAATCCAAAATTTCACTAATCATAAAACCACAAAGAAAAATCTATCTGTCAATTCAAGAGAATGAAGATTCAAGAGTAAAATGTTGTTATATAATTTCTCCTAGTTGCTCATTTAAAGTATCAAATATGATTTCTCGCTATAAAAACCCGTATATAATAGAAACACAGATTATCTCAATATCAAAAGTTTTCAATCCAAAATTTCACTAATCATAAAACCACAAAGAAAAATCTATCTGTCAATTCAAGAGAATGAAGATTCAAGAGTAAAATGTTGTTATAAAATTTCTCCTAGTTGCTCATTTACAGTATCAAATATGATTTCTCGCTATAAAAACCCGTATATAATAGAAACACAGATTATCTCAATGTCAAAGGTTTTCAATCCAAAATTTCACTAATCATAAAACCACAAAGAAAAATCTATCTGTCAATTCAAGAGAATGAAGATTCAAGAGTAAAATGTTGTTATATAATTTCTCCTAGTTGCTCATTTAAAGTATCAAATATGATTTCTCGCTATAAAAACCCATATATAATAGAAACACAGATTATCTCAATATCAAAAGTTTTCAATCCAAAATTTCACTAATCATAAAACCACAAAGAAAAATCTATCTGTCAATTCAAGAGAATGAAGATTCAAGAGTAAAATGTTGTTATAAAATTTCTCCTAGTTGCTCATTTACAGTATCAAATATGATTTCTCGCTATAAAAACCCGTATATAATAGAAACACAGATTATCTCAATGTCAAAGGTTTTCAATCCAAAATTTCACTAATCATAAAACCACAAAGAAAAATCTATCTGTCAATTCAAGAGAATGAAGATTCAAGAGTAAAATGTTGTTATATAATTTCTCCTAGTTGCTCATTTAAAGTATCAAATATGATTTCTCGCTATAAAAACCCATATATAATAGAAACACAGATTATCTCAATATCAAAAGTTTTCAATCCAAAATTTCACTAATCATAAAACCACAAAGAAAAATCTATCTGTCAATTCAAGAGAATGAAGATTCAAGAGTAAAATGTTGTTATAAAATTTCTCCTAGTTGCTCATTTACAGTATCAAATATGATTTCTCGCTATAAAAACCCGTATATAATAGAAACACAGATTATCTCAATGTCAAAGGTTTTCAATCCAAAATTTCACTAATCATAAAACCACAAAGAAAAATCTATGTGTCAATTCAAGAGAATGAAGATTCAAGAGTAAAATGTTGTTATATAATTTCTCCTAGTTGCTCATTTAAAGTATCAAATATGATTTCTCGCTATAAAAACCCGTATATAATAGAAACACAGATTATCTCAATATCAAAAGTTTTCAATCCAAAATTTCACTAATCATAAAACCACAAAGAAAAATCTATCTGTCAATTCAAGAGAATGAAGATTCAAGAGTAAAATGTTGTTATAAAATTTCTCCTAGTTGCTCATTTACAGTATCAAATATGATTTCTCGCTATAAAAACCCGTATATAATAGAAACACAGATTATCTCAATGTCAAAGGTTTTCAATCCAAAATTTCACTAATCATAAAACCACAAAGAAAAATCTATCTGTCAATTCAAGAGAATGAAGATTCAAGAGTAAAATGTTGTTATATAATTTCTCCTAGTTGCTCATTTAAAGTATCAAATATGATTTCTCGCTATAAAAACCCGTATATAATAGAAACACAGATTATCTCAATATCAAAAGTTTTCAATCCAAAATTTCACTAATCATAAAACCACAAAGAAAAATCTATCTGTCAATTCAAGAGAATGAAGATTCAAGAGTAAAATGTTGTTATAAAATTTCTCCTAGTTGCTCATTTACAGTATCAAATATGATTTCTCGCTATAAAAACCCGTATATAATAGAAACACAGATAATCTCAATGTCAAAGGTTTTCAATCCAAAATTTCACTAATCATAAAACCACAAAGAAAAATCTATCTGTCAATTCAAGAGAATGAAGATTCAAGAGTAAAATGTTGTTATATAATTTCTCCTAGTTGCTCATTTAAAGTATCAAATATGATTTCTCGCTATAAAAACCCGTATATAATAGAAACACAGATTATCTCAATATCAAAAGTTTTCAATCCAAAATTTCACTAATCATAAAACCACAAAGAAAAATCTATCTGTCAATTCAAGAGAATGAAGATTCAAGAGTAAAATGTTGTTATAAAATTTCTCCTAGTTGCTCATTTACAGTATCAAATATGATTTCTCGCTATAAAAACCCGTATATAATAGAAACACAGATTATCTCAATGTCAAAGGTTTTCAATCCAAAATTTCACTAATCATAAAACCACAAAGAAAAATCTATCTGTCAATTCAAGAGAATGAAGATTCAAGAGTAAAATGTTGTTATATAATTTCTCCTAGTTGCTCATTTAAAGTATCAAATATGATTTCTCGCTATAAAAACCCATATATAATAGAAACACAGATTATCTCAATATCAAAAGTTTTCAATCCAAAATTTCACTAATCATAAAACCACAAAGAAAAATCTATCTGTCAATTCAAGAGAATGAAGATTCAAGAGTAAAATGTTGTTATAAAATTTCTCCTAGTTGCTCATTTACAGTATCAAATATGATTTCTCGCTATAAAAACCCGTATATAATAGAAACACAGATTATCTCAATGTCAAAGGTTTTCAATCCAAAATTTCACTAATCATAAAACCACAAAGAAAAATCTATCTGTCAATTCAAGAGAATGAAGATTCAAGAGTAAAATGTTGTTATATAATTTCTCCTAGTTGCTCATTTAAAGTATCAAATATGATTTCTCGCTATAAAAACCCATATATAATAGAAACACAGATTATCTCAATATCAAAAGTTTTCAATCCAAAATTTCACTAATCATAAAACCACAAAGAAAAATCTATCTGTCAATTCAAGAGAATGAAGATTCAAGAGTAAAATGTTGTTATATAATTTCTCCTAGTTGCTCATTTAAAGTATCAAATATGATTTCTCGCTATAAAAACCCGTATATAATAGAAACACAGATTATCTCAATATCAAAAGTTTTCAATCCAAAATTTCACTAATCATAAAACCACAAAGAAAAATCTATCTGTCAATTCAAGAGAATGAAGATTCAAGAGTAAAATGTTGTTATAAAATTTCTCCTAGTTGCTCATTTACAGTATCAAATATGATTTCTCGCTATAAAAACCCGTATATAATAGAAACACAGATAATCTCAATGTCAAAGGTTTTCAATCCAAAATTTCACTAATCATAAAACCACAAAGAAAAATCTATCTGTCAATTCAAGAGAATGAAGATTCAAGAGTAAAATGTTGTTATATAATTTCTCCTAGTTGCTCATTTAAAGTATCAAATATGATTTCTCGCTATAAAAACCCGTATATAATAGAAACACAGATTATCTCAATATCAAAAGTTTTCAATCCAAAATTTCACTAATCATAAAACCACAAAGAAAAATCTATGTGTCAATTCAAGAGAATGAAGATTCAAGAGTAAAATGTTGTTATATAATTTCTCCTAGTTGCTCATTTAAAGTATCAAATATGATTTCTCGCTATAAAAACCCGTATATAATAGAAACACAGATTATCTCAATGTCAAAGGTTTTCAATCCAAAATTTCACTAATCATAAAACCACAAAGAAAAATCTATGTGTCAATTCAAGAGAATGAAGATTCAAGAGTAAAATGTTGTTATATAATTTCTCCTAGTTGCTCATTTAAAGTATCAAATATGATTTCTCGCTATAAAAACCCATATATAATAGAAACACAGATTATCTCAATATCAAAAGTTTTCAATCCAAAATTTCACTAATCATAAAACCACAAAGAAAAATCTATGTGTCAATTCAAGAGAATGAAGATTCAAGAGTAAAATGTTGTTATATAATTTCTCCTAGTTGCTCATTTAAAGTATCAAATATGATTTCTCGCTATAAAAACCCGTATATAATAGAAACACAGATTATCTCAATATCAAAAGTTTTCAATCCAAAATTTCACTAATCATAAAACCACAAAGAAAAATCTATCTGTCAATTCAAGAGAATGAAGATTCAAGAGTAAAATGTTGTTATAAAATTTCTCCTAGTTGCTCATTTAAAGTATCAAATATGATTTCTCGCTATAAAAACCCATATATAATAGAAACACAGATTATCTCAATATCAAAAGTTTTCAATCCAAAATTTCACTAATCATAAAACCACAAAGAAAAATCTATGTGTCAATTCAAGAGAATGAAGATTCAAGAGTAAAATGTTGTTATATAATTTCTCCTAGTTGCTCATTTAAAGTATCAAATATGATTTCTCGCTATAAAAACCCGTATATAATAGAAACACAGATTATCTCAATATCAAAAGTTTTCAATCCAAAATTTCACTAATCATAAAACCACAAAGAAAAATCTATGTGTCAATTCAAGAGAATGAAGATTCAAGAGTAAAATGTTGTTATATAATTTCTCCTAGTTGCTCATTTAAAGTATCAAATATGATTTCTCGCTATAAAAACCCATATATAATAGAAACACAGATTATCTCAATATCAAAAGTTTTCAATCCAAAATTTCACTAATCATAAAACCACAAAGAAAAATCTATCTGTCAATTCAAGAGAATGAAGATTCAAGAGTAAAATGTTGTTATAAAATTTCTCCTAGTTGCTCATTTACAGTATCAAATATGATTTCTCGCTATAAAAACCCATATATAATAGAAACACAGATTATCTCAATATCAAAAGTTTTCAATCCAAAATTTCACTAATCATAAAACCACAAAGAAAAATCTATCTGTCAATTCAAGAGAATGAAGATTCAAGAGTAAAATGTTGTTATATAATTTCTCCTAGTTGCTCATTTAAAGTATCAAATATGATTTCTCGCTATAAAAACCCATATATAATAGAAACACAGATTATCTCAATATCAAAAGTTTTCAATCCAAAATTTCACTAATCATAAAACCACAAAGAAAAATCTATCTGTCAATTCAAGAGAATGAAGATTCAAGAGTAAAATGTTGTTATATAATTTCTCCTAGTTGCTCATTTAAAGTATCAAATATGATTTCTCGCTATAAAAACCCATATATAATAGAAACACAGATTATCTCAATATCAAAAGTTTTCAATCCAAAATTTCACTAATCATAAAACCACAAAGAAAAATCTATGTGTAAATTCAAGAGAATGAAGATTCAAGAGTAAAATGTTGTTATATAATTTCTCCTAGTTGCTCATTTAAAGTATCAAATATGATTTCTCGCTATAAAAACCCGTATATAATAGAAACACAGATTATCTCAATGTCAAAGGTTTTCAATCCAAAATTTCACTAATCATAAAACCACAAAGAAAAATCTATGTGTCAATTCAAGAGAATGAAGATTCAAGAGTAAAATGTTGTTATATAATTTCTCCTAGTTGCTCATTTAAAGTATCAAATATGATTTCTCGCTATAAAAACCCATATATAATAGAAACACAGATTATCTCAATATCAAAAGTTTTCAATCCAAAATTTCACTAATCATAAAACCACAAAGAAAAATCTATGTGTCAATTCAAGAGAATGAAGATTCAAGAGTAAAATGTTGTTATATAATTTCTCCTAGTTGCTCATTTAAAGTATCAAATATGATTTCTCGCTATAAAAACCCGTATATAATAGAAACACAGATTATCTCAATGTCAAAGGTTTTCAATCCAAAATTTCACTAATCATAAAACCACAAAGAAAAATCTATCTGTCAATTCAAGAGAATGAAGATTCAAGAGTAAAATGTTGTTATATAATTTCTCCTAGTTGCTCATTTAAAGTATCAAATATGATTTCTCGCTATAAAAACCCATATATAATAGAAACACAGATTATCTCAATATCAAAAGTTTTCAATCCAAAATTTCACTAATCATAAAACCACAAAGAAAAATCTATGTGTCAATTCAAGAGAATGAAGATTCAAGAGTAAAATGTTGTTATATAATTTCTCCTAGTTGCTCATTTAAAGTATCAAATATGATTTCTCGCTATAAAAACCCGTATATAATAGAAACACAGATTATCTCAATATCAAAAGTTTTCAATCCAAAATTTCACTAATCATAAAACCACAAAGAAAAATCTATCTGTCAATTCAAGAGAATGAAGATTCAAGAGTAAAATGTTGTTATAAAATTTCTCCTAGTTGCTCATTTAAAGTATCAAATATGATTTCTCGCTATAAAAACCCATATATAATAGAAACACAGATTATCTCAATATCAAAAGTTTTCAATCCAAAATTTCACTAATCATAAAACCACAAAGAAAAATCTATGTGTCAATTCAAGAGAATGAAGATTCAAGAGTAAAATGTTGTTATATAATTTCTCCTAGTTGCTCATTTAAAGTATCAAATATGATTTCTCGCTATAAAAACCCATATATAATAGAAACACAGATTATCTCAATATCAAAAGTTTTCAATCCAAAATTTCACTAATCATAAAACCACAAAGAAAAATCTATGTGTCAATTCAAGAGAATGAAGATTCAAGAGTAAAATGTTGTTATATAATTTCTCCTAGTTGCTCATTTAAAGTATCAAATATGATTTCTCGCTATAAAAACCCGTATATAATAGAAACACAGATTATCTCAATATCAAAAGTTTTCAATCCAAAATTTCACTAATCATAAAACCACAAAGAAAAATCTATCTGTCAATTCAAGAGAATGAAGATTCAAGAGTAAAATGTTGTTATATAATTTCTCCTAGTTGCTCATTTAAAGTATCAAATATGATTTCTCGCTATAAAAACCCATATATAATAGAAACACAGATTATCTCAATATCAAAAGTTTTCAATCCAAAATTTCACTAATCATAAAACCACAAAGAAAAATCTATGTGTCAATTCAAGAGAATGAAGATTCAAGAGTAAAATGTTGTTATATAATTTCTCCTAGTTGCTCATTTAAAGTATCAAATATGATTTCTCGCTATAAAAACCCGTATATAATAGAAACACAGATTATCTCAATATCAAAAGTTTTCAATCCAAAATTTCACTAATCATAAAACCACAAAGAAAAATCTATCTGTCAATTCAAGAGAATGAAGATTCAAGAGTAAAATGTTGTTATAAAATTTCTCCTAGTTGCTCATTTAAAGTATCAAATATGATTTCTCGCTATAAAAACCCATATATAATAGAAACACAGATTATCTCAATATCAAAAGTTTTCAATCCAAAATTTCACTAATCATAAAACCACAAAGAAAAATCTATGTGTCAATTCAAGAGAATGAAGATTCAAGAGTAAAATGTTGTTATATAATTTCTCCTAGTTGCTCATTTAAAGTATCAAATATGATTTCTCGCTATAAAAACCCGTATATAATAGAAACACAGATTATCTCAATATCAAAAGTTTTCAATCCAAAATTTCACTAATCATAAAACCACAAAGAAAAATCTATGTGTCAATTCAAGAGAATGAAGATTCAAGAGTAAAATGTTGTTATATAATTTCTCCTAGTTGCTCATTTAAAGTATCAAATATGATTTCTCGCTATAAAAACCCATATATAATAGAAACACAGATTATCTCAATATCAAAAGTTTTCAATCCAAAATTTCACTAATCATAAAACCACAAAGAAAAATCTATGTGTCAATTCAAGAGAATGAAGATTCAAGAGTAAAATGTTGTTATATAATTTCTCCTAGTTGCTCATTTAAAGTATCAAATATGATTTCTCGCTATAAAAACCCGTATATAATAGAAACACAGATTATCTCAATATCAAAAGTTTTCAATCCAAAATTTCACTAATCATAAAACCACAAAGAAAAATCTATCTGTCAATTCAAGAGAATGAAAATTCAAGAGTAAAATGTTGTTATAAAATTTCTCCTAGTTGCTCATTTAAAGTATCAAATATGATTTCTCGCTATAAAAACCCATATATAATAGAAACACAGATTATCTCAATATCAAAAGTTTTCAATCCAAAATTTCACTAATCATAAAACCACAAAGAAAAATCTATGTGTCAATTCAAGAGAATGAAGATTCAAGAGTAAAATGTTGTTATATAATTTCTCCTAGTTGCTCATTTAAAGTATCAAATATGATTTCTCGCTATAAAAACCCGTATATAATAGAAACACAGATTATCTCAATATCAAAAGTTTTCAATCCAAAATTTCACTAATCATAAAACCACAAAGAAAAATCTATGTGTCAATTCAAGAGAATGAAGATTCAAGAGTAAAATGTTGTTATATAATTTCTCCTAGTTGCTCATTTAAAGTATCAAATATGATTTCTCGCTATAAAAACCCATATATAATAGAAACACAGATTATCTCAATATCAAAAGTTTTCAATCCAAAATTTCACTAATCATAAAACCACAAAGAAAAATCTATGTGTCAATTCAAGAGAATGAAGATTCAAGAGTAAAATGTTGTTATATAATTTCTCCTAGTTGCTCATTCAAAGTATCAAATATGATTTCTCGCTATAAAAACCCGTATATAATAGAAACACAGATTATCTCAATGTCAAAGGTTTTCAATCCAAAATTTCACTAATCATAAAACCACAAAGAAAAATCTATGTGTCAATTCAAGAGAATGAAGATTCAAGAGTAAAATGTTGTTATATAATTTCTCCTAGTTGCTCATTTAAAGTATCAAATATGATTTCTCGCTATAAAAACCCGTATATAATAGAAACACAGATTATCTCAATATCAAAAGTTTTCAATCCAAAATTTCACTAATCATAAAACCACAAAGAAAAATCTATGTGTCAATTCAAGAGAATGAAGATTCAAGAGTAAAATGTTGTTATATAATTTCTCCTAGTTGCTCATTTAAAGTATCAAATATGATTTCTCGCTATAAAAACCCATATATAATAGAAACACAGATTATCTCAATATCAAAAGTTTTCAATCCAAAATTTCACTAATCATAAAACCACAAAGAAAAATCTATGTGTCAATTCAAGAGAATGAAGATTCAAGAGTAAAATGTTGTTATATAATTTCTCCTAGTTGCTCATTTAAAGTATCAAATATGATTTCTCGCTATAAAAACCCATATATAATAGAAACACAGATTATCTCAATATCAAAAGTTTTCAATCCAAAATTTCACTAATCATAAAACCACAAAGAAAAATCTATGTGTCAATTCAAGAGAATGAAGATTCAAGAGTAAAATGTTGTTATATAATTTCTCCTAGTTGCTCATTTAAAGTATCAAATATGATTTCTCGCTATAAAAACCCATATATAATAGAAACACAGATTATCTCAATATCAAAAGTTTTCAATCCAAAATTTCACTTATCATAAAACCACAAAGAAAAATCTATGTGTCAATTCAAGAGAATGAAGATTCAAGAGTAAAATGTTGTTATATAATTTCTCCTAGTTGCTCATTTAAAGTATCAAATATGATTTCTCGCTATAAAAACCCATATATAATAGAAACACAGATTATCTCAATATCAAAAGTTTTCAATCCAAAATTTCACTAATCATAAAACCACAAAGAAAAATCTATGTGTCAATTCAAGAGAATGAAGATTCAAGAGTAAAATGTTGTTATATAATTTCTCCTAGTTGCTCATTTAAAGTATCAAATATGATTTCTCGCTATAAAAACCCGTATATAATAGAAACACAGATTATCTCAATGTCAAAGGTTTTCAATCCAAAATTTCACTAATCATAAAACCACAAAGAAAAATCTTTGTGTCAATTCAAGAGAATGAAGATTCAAGAGTAAAATGTTGTTATATAATTTCTCCTAGTTGCTCATTTAAAGTATCAAATATGATTTCTCGCTATAAAAACCCGTATATAATAGAAACACAGATTATCTCAATGTCAAAGGTTTTCAATCCAAAATTTCACTAATCATAAAACCACAAAGAAAAATCTATGTGTCAATTCAAGAGAATGAAGATTCATGAGTAAAATGTTGTTATATAATTTCTCCTAGTTGCTCATTTAAAGTATCAAATATGATTTCTCGCTATAAAAACCCATATATAATAGAAACACAGATTATCTCAATATCAAAAGTTTTCAATCCAAAATTTCACTAATCATAAAACCACAAAGAAAAATCTATGTGTCAATTCAAGAGAATGAAGATTCAAGAGTAAAATGTTGTTATATAATTTCTCCTAGTTGCTCATTTAAA
Organism: Sisyra nigra; assembly: GCA_958496155.1. Lineage (NCBI taxonomy): Eukaryota > Metazoa > Arthropoda > Insecta > Neuroptera > Sisyridae > Sisyra > Sisyra nigra. The sequence continues at coordinate 28,892 of CAUEGK010000073.1, read as the reverse complement.
GTATCAAATATGATTTCTCGCTATAAAAACCCATATATAATAGAAACACAGATTATCTCAATATCAAAAGTTTTCAATCCAAAATTTCACTAATCATAAAACCACAAAGAAAAATCTATGTGTCAATTCAAGAGAATGAAGATTCAAGAGTAAAATGTTGTTATATAATTTCTCCTAGTTGCTCATTTAAAGTATCAAATATGATTTCTCGCTATAAAAACCCGTATATAATAGAAACACAGATTATCTCAATGTCAAAGGTTTTCAATCCAAAATTTCACTAATCATAAAACCACAAAGAAAAATCTATGTGTCAATTCAAGAGAATGAAGATTCAAGAGTAAAATGTTGTTATATAATTTCTCCTAGTTGCTCATTTAAAGTATCAAATATGATTTCTCGCTATAAAAACCCATATATAATAGAAACACAGATTATCTCAATATCAAAAGTTTTCAATCCAAAATTTCACTAATCATAAAACCACAAAGAAAAATCTATGTGTCAATTCAAGAGAATGAAGATTCAAGAGTAAAATGTTGTTATATAATTTCTCCTAGTTGCTCATTTAAAGTATCAAATATGATTTCTCGCTATAAAAACCCGTATATAATAGAAACACAGATTATCTCAATGTCAAAGGTTTTCAATCCAAAATTTCACTAATCATAAAACCACAAAGAAAAATCTATGTGTCAATTCAAGAGAATGAAGATTCAAGAGTAAAATGTTGTTATATAATTTCTCCTAGTTGCTCATTTAAAGTATCAAATATGATTTCTCGCTATAAAAACCCATATATAATAGAAACACAGATTATCTCAATATCAAAAGTTTTCAATCCAAAATTTCACTAATCATAAAACCACAAAGAAAAATCTATGTGTCAATTCAAGAGAATGAAGATTCAAGAGTAAAATGTTGTTATATAATTTCTCCTAGTTGCTCATTTAAAGTATCAAATATGATTTCTCGCTATAAAAACCCATATATAATAGAAACACAGATTATCTCAATATCAAAAGTTTTCAATCCAAAATTTCACTAATCATAAAACCACAAAGAAAAATCTATGTGTCAATTCAAGAGAATGAAGATTCAAGAGTAAAATGTTGTTATATAATTTCTTATAGTTGCTCATTTAAAGTATCAAATATGATTTCTCGCTATAAAAACCCGTATATAATAGAAACACAGATTATCTCAATGTCAAAGGTTTTCAATCCAAAATTTCACTAATCATAAAACCACAAAGAAAAATCTATGTGTCAATTCAAGAGAATGAAGATTCAAGAGTAAAATGTTGTTATATAATTTCTCCTAGTTGCTCATTTAAAGTATCAAATATGATTTCTCGCTATAAAAACCCATATATAATAGAAACACAGATTATCTCAATATCAAAAGTTTTCAATCCAAAATTTCACTAATCATAAAACCACAAAGAAAAATCTATGTGTCAATTCAAGAGAATGAAGATTCAAGAGTAAAATGTTGTTATATAATTTCTCCTAGTTGCTCATTTAAAGTATCAAATATGATTTCTCGCTATAAAAACCCATATATAATAGAAACACAGATTATCTCAATATCAAAAGTTTTCAATCCAAAATTTCACTAATCATAAAACCACAAAGAAAAATCTATGTGTCAATTCAAGAGAATGAAGATTCAAGAGTAAAATGTTGTTATATAATTTCTTATAGTTGCTCATTTAAAGTATCAAATATGATTTCTCGCTATAAAAACCCGTATATAATAGAAACACAGATTATCTCAATGTCAAAGGTTTTCAATCCAAAATTTCACTAATCATAAAACCACAAAGAAAAATCTATGTGTCAATTCAAGAGAATGAAGATTCAAGAGTAAAATGTTGTTATATAATTTCTCCTAGTTGCTCATTTAAAGTATCAAATATGATTTCTCGCTATAAAAACCCATATATAATAGAAACACAGATTATCTCAATATCAAAAGTTTTCAATCCAAAATTTCACTAATCATAAAACCACAAAGAAAAATCTATGTGTCAATTCAAGAGAATGAAGATTCAAGAGTAAAATGTTGTTATATAATTTCTCCTAGTTGCTCATTTAAAGTATCAAATATGATTTCTCGCTATAAAAACCCGTATATAATAGAAACACTGATTATCTCAATGTCAAAGGTTTTCAATCCAAAATTTCACTAATCATAAAACCACAAAGAAAAATCTATGTGTCAATTCAAGAGAATGAAGATTCAAGAGTAAAATGTTGTTATATAATTTCTCCTAGTTGCTCATTTAAAGTATCAAATATGATTTCTCGCTATAAAAACCCGTATATAATAGAAACACAGATTATCTCAATGTCAAAGGTTTTCAATCCAAAATTTCACTAATCATAAAACCACAAAGAAAAATCTATGTGTCAATTCAAGAGAATGAAGATTCAAGAGTAAAATGTTGTTATATAATTTCTCCTAGTTGCTCATTTAAAGTATCAAATATGATTTCTCGCTATAAAAACCCATATATAATAGAAACACAGATTATCTCAATATCAAAAGTTTTCAATCCAAAATTTCACTAATCATAAAACCACAAAGAAAAATCTATGTGTCAATTCAAGAGAATGAAGATTCAAGAGTAAAATGTTGTTATATAATTTCTCCTAGTTGCTCATTTAAAGTATCAAATATGATTTCTCGCTATAAAAACCCATATATAATAGAAACACAGATTATCTCAATGTCAAAAGTTTTCAATCCAAAATTTCACTAATCATAAAACCACAAAGAAAAATCTATGTGTCAATTCAAGAGAATGAAGATTCAAGAGTAAAATGTTGTTATATAATTTCTCCTAGTTGCTCATTTAAAGTATCAAATATGATTTCTCGCTATAAAAACCCATATATAATAGAAACACAGATTATCTCAATATCAAAAGTTTTCAATCCAAAATTTCACTAATCATAAAACCACAAAGAAAAATCTATGTGTCAATTCAAGAGAATGAAGATTCAAGAGTAAAATGTTGTTATATAATTTCTTATAGTTGCTCATTTAAAGTATCAAATATGATTTCTCGCTATAAAAACCCGTATATAATAGAAACACAGATTATCTCAATGTCAAAGGTTTTCAATCCAAAATTTCACTAATCATAAAACCACAAAGAAAAATCTATGTGTCAATTCAAGAGAATGAAGATTCAAGAGTAAAATGTTGTTATATAATTTCTCCTAGTTGCTCATTTAAAGTATCAAATATGATTTCTCGCTATAAAAACCCATATATAATAGAAACACAGATTATCTCAATATCAAAAGTTTTCAATCCAAAATTTCACTAATCATAAAACCACAAAGAAAAATCTATGTGTCAATTCAAGAGAATGAAGATTCAAGAGTAAAATGTTGTTATATAATTTCTCCTAGTTGCTCATTTAAAGTATCAAATATGATTTCTCGCTATAAAAACCCATATATAATAGAAACACAGATTATCTCAATATCAAAAGTTTTCAATCCAAAATTTCACTAATCATAAAACCACAAAGAAAAATCTATGTGTCAATTCAAGAGAATGAAGATTCAAGAGTAAAATGTTGTTATATAATTTCTTATAGTTGCTCATTTAAAGTATCAAATATGATTTCTCGCTATAAAAACCCGTATATAATAGAAACACAGATTATCTCAATGTCAAAGGTTTTCAATCCAAAATTTCACTAATCATAAAACCACAAAGAAAAATCTATGTGTCAATTCAAGAGAATGAAGATTCAAGAGTAAAATGTTGTTATATAATTTCTCCTAGTTGCTCATTTAAAGTATCAAATATGATTTCTCGCTATAAAAACCCATATATAATAGAAACACAGATTATCTCAATATCAAAAGTTTTCAATCCAAAATTTCACTAATCATAAAACCACAAAGAAAAATCTATGTGTCAATTCAAGAGAATGAAGATTCAAGAGTAAAATGTTGTTATATAATTTCTCCTAGTTGCTCATTTAAAGTATCAAATATGATTTCTCGCTATAAAAACCCGTATATAATAGAAACACAGATTATCTCAATGTCAAAGGTTTTCAATCCAAAATTTCACTAATCATAAAACCACAAAGAAAAATCTATGTGTCAATTCAAGAGAATGAAGATTCAAGAGTAAAATGTTGTTATATAATTTCTCCTAGTTGCTCATTTAAAGTATCAAATATGATTTCTCGCTATAAAAACCCGTATATAATAGAAACACAGATTATCTCAATGTCAAAGGTTTTCAATCCAAAATTTCACTAATCATAAAACCACAAAGAAAAATCTATGTGTCAATTCAAGAGAATGAAGATTCAAGAGTAAAATGTTGTTATATAATTTCTCCTAGTTGCTCATTTAAAGTATCAAATATGATTTCTCGCTATAAAAACCCATATATAATAGAAACACAGATTATCTCAATATCAAAAGTTTTCAATCCAAAATTTCACTAATCATAAAACCACAAAGAAAAATCTATGTGTCAATTCAAGAGAATGAAGATTCAAGAGTAAAATGTTGTTATATAATTTCTCCTAGTTGCTCATTTAAAGTATCAAATATGATTTCTCGCTATAAAAACCCGTATATAATAGAAACACAGATTATCTCAATGTCAAAGGTTTTCAATCCAAAATTTCACTAATCATAAAACCACAAAGAAAAATCTATGTGTCAATTCAAGAGAATGAAGATTCAAGAGTAAAATGTTGTTATATAATTTCTCCTAGTTGCTCATTTAAAGTATCAAATATGATTTCTCGCTATAAAAACCCATATATAATAGAAACACAGATTATCTCAATATCAAAAGTTTTCAATCCAAAATTTCACTAATCATAAAACCACAAAGAAAAATCTATGTGTCAATTCAAGAGAATGAAGATTCAAGAGTAAAATGTTGTTATATAATTTCTCCTAGTTGCTCATTTAAAGTATCAAATATGATTTCTCGCTATAAAAACCCATATATAATAGAAACACAGATTATCTCAATATCAAAAGTTTTCAATCCAAAATTTCACTAATCATAAAACCACAAAGAAAAATCTATGTGTCAATTCAAGAGAATGAAGATTCAAGAGTAAAATGTTGTTATATAATTTCTTATAGTTGCTCATTTAAAGTATCAAATATGATTTCTCGCTATAAAAACCCGTATATAATAGAAACACAGATTATCTCAATGTCAAAGGTTTTCAATCCAAAATTTCACTAATCATAAAACCACAAAGAAAAATCTATGTGTCAATTCAAGAGAATGAAGATTCAAGAGTAAAATGTTGTTATATAATTTCTCCTAGTTGCTCATTTAAAGTATCAAATATGATTTCTCGCTATAAAAACCCGTATATAATAGAAACACAGATTATCTCAATGTCAAAGGTTTTCAATCCAAAATTTCACTAATCATAAAACCACAAAGAAAAATCTATGTGTCAATTCAAGAGAATGAAGATTCAAGAGTAAAATGTTGTTATATAATTTCTCCTAGTTGCTCATTTAAAGTATCAAATATGATTTCTCGCTATAAAAACCCATATATAATAGAAACACAGATTATCTCAATATCAAAAGTTTTCAATCCAAAATTTCACTAATCATAAAACCACAAAGAAAAATCTATGTGTCAATTCAAGAGAATGAAGATTCAAGAGTAAAATGTTGTTATATAATTTCTCCTAGTTGCTCATTTAAAGTATCAAATATGATTTCTCGCTATAAAAACCCATATATAATAGAAACACAGATTATCTCAATATCAAAAGTTTTCAATCCAAAATTTCACTAATCATAAAACCACAAAGAAAAATCTATGTGTCAATTCAAGAGAATGAAGATTCAAGAGTAAAATGTTGTTATATAATTTCTCCTAGTTGCTCATTTAAAGTATCAAATATGATTTCTCGCTATAAAAACCCATATATAATAGAAACACAGATTATCTCAATATCAAAAGTTTTCAATCCAAAATTTCACTAATCATAAAACCACAAAGAAAAATCTATGTGTCAATTCAAGAGAATGAAGATTCAAGAGTAAAATGTTGTTATATAATTTCTCCTAGTTGCTCATTTAAAGTATCAAATATGATTTCTCGCTATAAAAACCCGTATATAATAGAAACACAGATTATCTCAATGTCAAAGGTTTTCAATCCAAAATTTCACTAATCATAAAACCACAAAGAAAAATCTATGTGTCAATTCAAGAGAATGAAGATTCAAGAGTAAAATGTTGTTATATAATTTCTTATAGTTGCTCATTTAAAGTATCAAATATGATTTCTCGCTATAAAAACCCGTATATAATAGAAACACAGATTATCTCAATGTCAAAGGTTTTCAATCCAAAATTTCACTAATCATAAAACCACAAAGAAAAATCTATGTGTCAATTCAAGAGAATGAAGATTCAAGAGTAAAATGTTGTTATATAATTTCTCCTAGTTGCTCATTTAAAGTATCAAATATGATTTCTCGCTATAAAAACCCATATATAATAGAAACACAGATTATCTCAATATCAAAAGTTTTCAATCCAAAATTTCACTAATCATAAAACCACAAAGAAAAATCTATGTGTCAATTCAAGAGAATGAAGATTCAAGAGTAAAATGTTGTTATATAATTTCTCCTAGTTGCTCATTTAAAGTATCAAATATGATTTCTCGCTATAAAAACCCGTATATAATAGAAACACAGATTATCTCAATGTCAAAGGTTTTCAATCCAAAATTTCACTAATCATAAAACCACAAAGAAAAATCTATGTGTCAATTCAAGAGAATGAAGATTCAAGAGTAAAATGTTGTTATATAATTTCTCCTAGTTGCTCATTTAAAGTATCAAATATGATTTCTCGCTATAAAAACCCGTATATAATAGAAACACAGATTATCTCAATGTCAAAGGTTTTCAATCCAAAATTTCACTAATCATAAAACCACAAAGAAAAATCTATGTGTCAATTCAAGAGAATGAAGATTCAAGAGTAAAATGTTGTTATATAATTTCTCCTAGTTGCTCATTTAAAGTATCAAATATGATTTCTCGCTATAAAAACCCATATATAATAGAAACACAGATTATCTCAATATCAAAAGTTTTCAATCCAAAATTTCACTAATCATAAAACCACAAAGAAAAATCTATGTGTCAATTCAAGAGAATGAAGATTCAAGAGTAAAATGTTGTTATATAATTTCTCCTAGTTGCTCATTTAAAGTATCAAATATGATTTCTCGCTATAAAAACCCGTATATAATAGAAACACAGATTATCTCAATGTCAAAGGTTTTCAATCCAAAATTTCACTAATCATAAAACCACAAAGAAAAATCTATGTGTCAATTCAAGAGAATGAAGATTCAAGAGTAAAATGTTGTTATATAATTTCTCCTAGTTGCTCATTTAAAGTATCAAATATGATTTCTCGCTATAAAAACCCATATATAATAGAAACACAGATTATCTCAATATCAAAAGTTTTCAATCCAAAATTTCACTAATCATAAAACCACAAAGAAAAATCTATGTGTCAATTCAAGAGAATGAAGATTCAAGAGTAAAATGTTGTTATATAATTTCTCCTAGTTGCTCATTTAAAGTATCAAATATGATTTCTCGCTATAAAAACCCATATATAATAGAAACACAGATTATCTCAATATCAAAAGTTTTCAATCCAAAATTTCACTAATCATAAAACCACAAAGAAAAATCTATGTGTCAATTCAAGAGAATGAAGATTCAAGAGTAAAATGTTGTTATATAATTTCTTATAGTTGCTCATTTAAAGTATCAAATATGATTTCTCGCTATAAAAACCCGTATATAATAGAAACACAGATTATCTCAATGTCAAAGGTTTTCAATCCAAAATTTCACTAATCATAAAACCACAAAGAAAAATCTATGTGTCAATTCAAGAGAATGAAGATTCAAGAGTAAAATGTTGTTATATAATTTCTCCTAGTTGCTCATTTAAAGTATCAAATATGATTTCTCGCTATAAAAACCCGTATATAATAGAAACACAGATTATCTCAATGTCAAAGGTTTTCAATCCAAAATTTCACTAATCATAAAACCACAAAGAAAAATCTATGTGTCAATTCAAGAGAATGAAGATTCAAGAGTAAAATGTTGTTATATAATTTCTCCTAGTTGCTCATTTAAAGTATCAAATATGATTTCTCGCTATAAAAACCCATATATAATAGAAACACAGATTATCTCAATATCAAAAGTTTTCAATCCAAAATTTCACTAATCATAAAACCACAAAGAAAAATCTATGTGTCAATTCAAGAGAATGAAGATTCAAGAGTAAAATGTTGTTATATAATTTCTCCTAGTTGCTCATTTAAAGTATCAAATATGATTTCTCGCTATAAAAACCCATATATAATAGAAACACAGATTATCTCAATATCAAAAGTTTTCAATCCAAAATTTCACTAATCATAAAACCACAAAGAAAAATCTATGTGTCAATTCAAGAGAATGAAGATTCAAGAGTAAAATGTTGTTATATAATTTCTCCTAGTTGCTCATTTAAAGTATCAAATATGATTTCTCGCTATAAAAACCCATATATAATAGAAACACAGATTATCTCAATATCAAAAGTTTTCAATCCAAAATTTCACTAATCATAAAACCACAAAGAAAAATCTATGTGTCAATTCAAGAGAATGAAGATTCAAGAGTAAAATGTTGTTATATAATTTCTCCTAGTTGCTCATTTAAAGTATCAAATATGATTTCTCGCTATAAAAACCCGTATATAATAGAAACACAGATTATCTCAATGTCAAAGGTTTTCAATCCAAAATTTCACTAATCATAAAACCACAAAGAAAAATCTATGTGTCAATTCAAGAGAATGAAGATTCAAGAGTAAAATGTTGTTATATAATTTCTCCTAGTTGCTCATTTAAAGTATCAAATATGATTTCTCGCTATAAAAACCCGTATATAATAGAAACACAGATTATCTCAATATCAAAAGTTTTCAATCCAAAATTTCACTAATCATAAAACCACAAAGAAAAATCTATGTGTCAATTCAAGAGAATGAAGATTCAAGAGTAAAATGTTGTTATATAATTTCTCCTAGTTGCTCATTTAAAGTATCAAATATGATTTCTCGCTATAAAAACCCATATATAATAGAAACACAGATTATCTCAATATCAAAAGTTTTCAATCCAAAATTTCACTAATCATAAAACCACAAAGAAAAATCTATGTGTCAATTCAAGAGAATGAAGATTCAAGAGTAAAATGTTGTTATATAATTTCTCCTAGTTGCTCATTTAAAGTATCAAATATGATTTCTCGCTATAAAAACCCATATATAATAGAAACACAGATTATCTCAATATCAAAAGTTTTCAATCCAAAATTTCACTAATCATAAAACCACAAAGAAAAATCTATGTGTCAATTCAAGAGAATGAAGATTCAAGAGTAAAATGTTGTTATATAATTTCTTATAGTTGCTCATTTAAAGTATCAAATATGATTTCTCGCTATAAAAACCCGTATATAATAGAAACACAGATTATCTCAATGTCAAAGGTTTTCAATCCAAAATTTCACTAATCATAAAACCACAAAGAAAAATCTATGTGTCAATTCAAGAGAATGAAGATTCAAGAGTAAAATGTTGTTATATAATTTCTCCTAGTTGCTCATTTAAAGTATCAAATATGATTTCTCGCTATAAAAACCCATATATAATAGAAACACAGATTATCTCAATATCAAAAGTTTTCAATCCAAAATTTCACTAATCATAAAACCACAAAGAAAAATCTATGTGTCAATTCAAGAGAATGAAGATTCAAGAGTAAAATGTTGTTATATAATTTCTCCTAGTTGCTCATTTAAAGTATCAAATATGATTTCTCGCTATAAAAACCCGTATATAATAGAAACACTGATTATCTCAATGTCAAAGGTTTTCAATCCAAAATTTCACTAATCATAAAACCACAAAGAAAAATCTATGTGTCAATTCAAGAGAATGAAGATTCAAGAGTAAAATGTTGTTATATAATTTCTCCTAGTTGCTCATTTAAAGTATCAAATATGATTTCTCGCTATAAAAACCCGTATATAATAGAAACACAGATTATCTCAATGTCAAAGGTTTTCAATCCAAAATTTCACTAATCATAAAACCACAAAGAAAAATCTATGTGTCAATTCAAGAGAATGAAGATTCAAGAGTAAAATGTTGTTATATAATTTCTCCTAGTTGCTCATTTAAAGTATCAAATATGATTTCTCGCTATAAAAACCCATATATAATAGAAACACAGATTATCTCAATATCAAAAGTTTTCAATCCAAAATTTCACTAATCATAAAACCACAAAGAAAAATCTATGTGTCAATTCAAGAGAATGAAGATTCAAGAGTAAAATGTTGTTATATAATTTCTCCTAGTTGCTCATTTAAAGTATCAAATATGATTTCTCGCTATAAAAACCCATATATAATAGAAACACAGATTATCTCAATGTCAAAAGTTTTCAATCCAAAATTTCACTAATCATAAAACCACAAAGAAAAATCTATGTGTCAATTCAAGAGAATGAAGATTCAAGAGTAAAATGTTGTTATATAATTTCTCCTAGTTGCTCATTTAAAGTATCAAATATGATTTCTCGCTATAAAAACCCATATATAATAGAAACACAGATTATCTCAATATCAAAAGTTTTCAATCCAAAATTTCACTAATCATAAAACCACAAAGAAAAATCTATGTGTCAATTCAAGAGAATGAAGATTCAAGAGTAAAATGTTGTTATATAATTTCTCCTAGTTGCTCATTTAAAGTATCAAATATGATTTCTCGCTATAAAAACCCATATATAATAGAAACACAGATTATCTCAATATCAAAAGTTTTCAATCCAAAATTTCACTAATCATAAAACCACAAAGAAAAATCTATGTGTCAATTCAAGAGAATGAAGATTCAAGAGTAAAATGTTGTTATATAATTTCTCCTAGTTGCTCATTTAAAGTATCAAATATGATTTCTCGCTATAAAAACCCGTATATAATAGAAACACAGATTATCTCAATGTCAAAGGTTTTCAATCCAAAATTTCACTAATCATAAAACCACAAAGAAAAATCTATGTGTCAATTCAAGAGAATGAAGATTCAAGAGTAAAATGTTGTTATATAATTTCTCCTAGTTGCTCATTTAAAGTATCAAATATGATTTCTCGCTATAAAAACCCGTATATAATAGAAACACAGATTATCTCAATATCAAAAGTTTTCAATCCAAAATTTCACTAATCATAAAACCACAAAGAAAAATCTATGTGTCAATTCAAGAGAATGAAGATTCAAGAGTAAAATGTTGTTATATAATTTCTCCTAGTTGCTCATTTAAAGTATCAAATATGATTTCTCGCTATAAAAACCCATATATAATAGAAACACAGATTATCTCAATATCAAAAGTTTTCAATCCAAAATTTCACTAATCATAAAACCACAAAGAAAAATCTATGTGTCAATTCAAGAGAATGAAGATTCAAGAGTAAAATGTTGTTATATAATTTCTCCTAGTTGCTCATTTAAAGTATCAAATATGATTTCTCGCTATAAAAACCCATATATAATAGAAACACAGATTATCTCAATATCAAAAGTTTTCAATCCAAAATTTCACTAATCATAAAACCACAAAGAAAAATCTATGTGTCAATTCAAGAGAATGAAGATTCAAGAGTAAAATGTTGTTATATAATTTCTTATAGTTGCTCATTTAAAGTATCAAATATGATTTCTCGCTATAAAAACCCGTATATAATAGAAACACAGATTATCTCAATGTCAAAGGTTTTCAATCCAAAATTTCACTAATCATAAAACCACAAAGAAAAATCTATGTGTCAATTCAAGAGAATGAAGATTCAAGAGTAAAATGTTGTTATATAATTTCTCCTAGTTGCTCATTTAAAGTATCAAATATGATTTCTCGCTATAAAAACCCATATATAATAGAAACACAGATTATCTCAATATCAAAAGTTTTCAATCCAAAATTTCACTAATCATAAAACCACAAAGAAAAATCTATGTGTCAATTCAAGAGAATGAAGATTCAAGAGTAAAATGTTGTTATATAATTTCTCCTAGTTGCTCATTTAAAGTATCAAATATGATTTCTCGCTATAAAAACCCGTATATAATAGAAACACTGATTATCTCAATGTCAAAGGTTTTCAATCCAAAATTTCACTAATCATAAAACCACAAAGAAAAATCTATGTGTCAATTCAAGAGAATGAAGATTCAAGAGTAAAATGTTGTTATATAATTTCTCCTAGTTGCTCATTTAAAGTATCAAATATGATTTCTCGCTATAAAAACCCGTATATAATAGAAACACAGATTATCTCAATGTCAAAGGTTTTCAATCCAAAATTTCACTAATCATAAAACCACAAAGAAAAATCTATGTGTCAATTCAAGAGAATGAAGATTCAAGAGTAAAATGTTGTTATATAATTTCTCCTAGTTGCTCATTTAAAGTATCAAATATGATTTCTCGCTATAAAAACCCATATATAATAGAAACACAGATTATCTCAATATCAAAAGTTTTCAATCCAAAATTTCACTAATCATAAAACCACAAAGAAAAATCTATGTGTCAATTCAAGAGAATGAAGATTCAAGAGTAAAATGTTGTTATATAATTTCTCCTAGTTGCTCATTTAAAGTATCAAATATGATTTCTCGCTATAAAAACCCATATATAATAGAAACACAGATTATCTCAATGTCAAAAGTTTTCAATCCAAAATTTCACTAATCATAAAACCACAAAGAAAAATCTATGTGTCAATTCAAGAGAATGAAGATTCAAGAGTAAAATGTTGTTATATAATTTCTCCTAGTTGCTCATTTAAAGTATCAAATATGATTTCTCGCTATAAAAACCCATATATAATAGAAACACAGATTATCTCAATATCAAAAGTTTTCAATCCAAAATTTCACTAATCATAAAACCACAAAGAAAAATCTATGTGTCAATTCAAGAGAATGAAGATTCAAGAGTAAAATGTTGTTATATAATTTCTTATAGTTGCTCATTTAAAGTATCAAATATGATTTCTCGCTATAAAAACCCGTATATAATAGAAACACAGATTATCTCAATGTCAAAGGTTTTCAATCCAAAATTTCACTAATCATAAAACCACAAAGAAAAATCTATCTGTCAATTCAAGAGAATGAAGATTCAAGAGTAAAATGTTGTTATATAATTTCTCCTAGTTGCTCATTTAAAGTATCAAATATGATTTCTCGCTATAAAAACCCGTATATAATAGAAACACAGATTATCTCAATATCAAAAGTTTTCAATCCAAAATTTCACTAATCATAAAACCACAAAGAAAAATCTATCTGTCAATTCAAGAGAATGAAGATTCAAGAGTAAAATGTTGTTATATAATTTCTCCTAGTTGCTCATTTAAAGTATCAAATATGATTTCTCGCTATAAAAACCCGTATATAATAGAAACACAGATTATCTCAATATCAAAAGTTTTCAATCCAAAATTTCACTAATCATAAAACCACAAAGAAAAATCTATCTGTCAATTCAAGAGAATGAAGATTCAAGAGTAAAATGTTGTTATATAATTTCTCCTAGTTGCTCATTTAAAGTATCAAATATGATTTCTCGCTATAAAAACCCGTATATAATAGAAACACAGATTATCTCAATATCAAAAGTTTTCAATCCAAAATTTCACTAATCATAAAACCACAAAGAAAAATCTATTTGTCAATTCAAGAGAATGAAGATTCAAGAGTAAAATGTTGTTATATAATTTCTCCTAGTTGCTCATTTAAAGTATCAAATATGATTTCTCGCTATAAAAACCCGTATATAATAGAAACACAGATTATCTCAATATCAAAAGTTTTCAATCCAAAATTTCACTAATCATAAAACCACAAAGAAAAATCTATCTGTCAATTCAAGAGAATGAAGATTCAAGAGTAAAATGTTGTTATATAATTTCTCCTAGTTGCTCATTTAAAGTATCAAATATGATTTCTCGCTATAAAAACCCGTATATAATAGAAACACAGATTATCTCAATATCAAAAGTTTTCAATCCAAAATTTCACTAATCATAAAACCACAAAGAAAAATCTATCTATCAATTCAAGAGAATGAAGATTCAAGAGTAAAATGTTGTTATATAATTTCTCCTAGTTGCTCATTTAAAGTATCAAATATGATTTCTCGCTATAAAAACCCGTATATAATAGAAACACAGATTATCTCAATATCAAAAGTTTTCAATCCAAAATTTCACTAATCATAAAACCACAAAGAAAAATCTATCTGTCAATTCAAGAGAATGAAGATTCAAGAGTAAAATGTTGTTATATAATTTCTCCTAGTTGCTCATTTAAAGTATCAAATATGATTTCTCGCTATAAAAACCCGTATATAATAGAAACACAGATTATCTCAATATCAAAAGTTTTCAATCCAAAATTTCACTAATCATAAAACCACAAAGAAAAATCTATCTGTCAATTCAAGAGAATGAAGATTCAAGAGTAAAATGTTGTTATATAATTTCTCCTAGTTGCTCATTTAAAGTATCAAATATGATTTCTCGCTATAAAAACCCGTATATAATAGAAACACAGATTATCTCAATATCAAAAGTTTTCAATCCAAAATTTCACTAATCATAAAACCACAAAGAAAAATCTATCTGTCAATTCAAGAGAATGAAGATTCAAGAGTAAAATGTTGTTATATAATTTCTCCTAGTTGCTCATTTAAAGTATCAAATATGATTTCTCGCTATAAAAACCCGTATATAATAGAAACACAGATTATCTCAATATCAAAAGTTTTCAATCCAAAATTTCACTAATCATAACACCACAAAGAAAAATCTATCTGTCAATTCAAGAGAATGAAGATTCAATAGTAAAATGTTGTTATATAATTTCTCCTAGTTGCTCATTTAAAGTATCAAATATGATTTCTCGCTATAAAAACCCGTATATAATAGAAACACAGATTATCTCAATATCAAAAGTTTTCAATCCAAAATTTCACTAATCATAAAACCACAAAGAAAAATCTATCTATCAATTCAAGAGAATGAAGATTCAAGAGTAAAATGTTGTTATATAATTTCTCCTAGTTGCTCATTTAAAGTATCAAATATGATTTCTCGCTATAAAAACCCGTATATAATAGAAACACAGATTATCTCAATATCAAAAGTTTTCAATCCAAAATTTCACTAATCATAAAACCACAAAGAAAAATCTATCTGTCAATTCAAGAGAATGAAGATTCAAGAGTAAAATGTTGTTATATAATTTCTCCTAGTTGCTCATTTAAAGTATCAAATATGATTTCTCGCTATAAAAACCCGTATATAATAGAAACACAGATTATCTCAATATCAAAAGTTTTCAATCCAAAATTTCACTAATCATAAAACCACAAAGAAAAATCTATCTGTCAATTCAAGAGAATGAAGATTCAAGAGTAAAATGTTGTTATATAATTTCTCCTAGTTGCTCATTTAAAGTATCAAATATGATTTCTCGCTATAAAAACCCGTATATAATAGAAACACAGATTATCTCAATATCAAAAGTTTTCAATCCAAAATTTCACTAATCATAAAACCACAAAGAAAAATTTATCTGTCAATTCAAGAGAATGAAGATTCAAGAGTAAAATGTTGTTATATAATTTCTCCTAGTTGCTCATTTAAAGTATCAAATATGATTTCTCGCTATAAAAACCCGTATATAATAGAAACACAGATTATCTCAATATCAAAAGTTTTCAATCCAAAATTTCACTAATCATAAAACCACAAAGAAAAATCTATCTGTCAATTCAAGAGAATGAAGATTCAAGAGTAAAATGTTGTTATATAATTTCTCCTAGTTGCTCATTTAAAGTATCAAATATGATTTCTCGCTATAAAAACCCGTATATAATAGAAACACAGATTATCTCAATATCAAAAGTTTTCAATCCAAAATTTCACTAATCATAAAACCACAAAGAAAAATCTATCTGTCAATTCAAGAGAATGAAGATTCAAGAGTAAAATGTTGTTATATAATTTCTCCTAGATGCTCATTTAAAGTATCAAATATGATTTCTCGCTATAAAAACCCGTATATAATAGAAACACAGATTATCTCAATATCAAAAGTTTTCAATCCAAAATTTCACTAATCATAAAACCACAAAGAAAAATCTATCTGTCAATTCAAGAGAATGAAGATTCAAGAGTAAAATGTTGTTATATAATTTCTCCTAGTTGCTCATTTAAAGTATCAAATATGATTTCTCGCTATAAAAACCCGTATATAATAGAAACACAGATTATCTCAATATCAAAAGTTTTCAATCCAAAATTTCACTAATCATAAAACCACAAAGAAAAATCTATCTGTCAATTCAAGAGAATGAAGATTCAAGAGTAAAATGTTGTTATATAATTTCTCCTAGTTGCTCATTTAAAGTATCAAATATGATTTCTCGCTATAAAAACCCGTATATAATAGAAACACAGATTATCTCAATATCAAAAGTTTTCAATCCAAAATTTCACTAATCATAAAACCACAAAGAAAAATCTATCTGTCAATTCAAGAGAATGAAGATTCAAGAGTAAAATGTTGTTATATAATTTCTCCTAGTTGCTCATTTAAAGTATCAAATATGATTTCTCGCTATAAAAACCCGTATATAATAGAAACACAGATTATCTCAATATCAAAAGTTTTCAATCCAAAATTTCACTAATCATAAAACCACAAAGAAAAATCTATCTGTCAATTCAAGAGAATGAAGATTCAAGAGTAAAATGTTGTTATATAATTTCTCCTAGTTGCTCATTTAAAGTATCAAATATGATTTCTCGCTATAAAAACCCGTATATAATAGAAACACAGATTATCTCAATATCAAAAGTTTTCAATCCAAAATTTCACTAATCATAAAACCACAAAGAAAAATCTATCTGTCAATTCAAGAGAATGAAGATTCAAGAGTAAAATGTTGTTATATAATTTCTCCTAGTTGCTCATTTAAAGTATCAAATATGATTTCTCGCTATAAAAACCCGTATATAATAGAAACACAGATTATCTCAATATCAAAAGTTTTCAATCCAAAATTTCACTAATCATAAAACCACAAAGAAAAATCTATCTGTCAATTCAAGAGAATGAAGATTCAAGAGTAAAATGTTGTTATATAATTTCTCCTAGTTGCTCATTTAAAGTATCAAATATGATTTCTCGCTATAAAAACCCGTATATAATAGAAACACAGATTATCTCAATATCAAAAGTTTTCAATCCAAAATTTCACTAATCATAAAACCACAAAGAAAAATCTATCTGTCAATTCAAGAGAATGAAGATTCAAGAGTAAAATGTTGTTATATAATTTCTCCTAGTTGCTCATTTAAAGTATCAAATATGATTTCTCGCTATAAAAACCCGTATATAATAGAAACACAGATTATCTCAATATCAAAAGTTTTCAATCCAAAATTTCACTAATCATAAAACCACAAAGAAAAATCTATCTGTCAATTCAAGAGAATGAAGATTCAAGAGTAAAATGTTGTTATATAATTTCTCCTAGTTGCTCATTTAAAGTATCAAATATGATTTCTCGCTATAAAAACCCGTATATAATAGAAACACAGATTATCTCAATATCAAAAGTTTTCAATCCAAAATTTCACTAATCATAAAACCACAAAGAAAAATCTATCTGTCAATTCAAGAGAATGAAGATTCAAGAGTAAAATGTTGTTATATAATTTCTCCTAGTTGCTCATTTAAAGTATCAAATATGATTTCTCGCTATAAAAACCCGTATATAATAGAAACACAGATTATCTCAATATCAAAAGTTTTCAATCCAAAATTTCACTAATCATAAAACCACAAAGAAAAATCTATCTGTCAATTCAAGAGAATGAAGATTCAAGAGTAAAATGTTGTTATATAATTTCTCCTAGTTGCTCATTTAAAGTATCAAATATGATTTCTCGCTATAAAAACCCGTATATAATAGAAACACAGATTATCTCAATATCAAAAGTTTTCAATCCAAAATTTCACTAATCATAAAACCACAAAGAAAAATCTATCTGTCAATTCAAGAGAATGAAGATTCAAGAGTAAAATGTTGTTATATAATTTCTCCTAGTTGCTCATTTAAAGTATCAAATATGATTTCTCGCTATAAAAACCCGTATATAATAGAAACACAGATTATCTCAATATCAAAAGTTTTCAATCCAAAATTTCACTAATCATAAAACCACAAAGAAAAATCTATCTGTCAATTCAAGAGAATGAAGATTCAAGAGTAAAATGTTGTTATATAATTTCTCCTAGTTGCTCATTTAAAGTATCAAATATGATTTCTCGCTATAAAAACCCGTATATAATAGAAACACAGATTATCTCAATATCAAAAGTTTTCAATCCAAAATTTCACTAATCATAAAACCACAAAGAAAAATCTATCTGTCAATTCAAGAGAATGAAGATTCAAGAGTAAAATGTTGTTATATAATTTCTCCTAGTTGCTCATTTAAAGTATCAAATATGATTTCTCGCTATAAAAACCCGTATATAATAGAAACACAGATTATCTCAATATCAAAAGTTTTCAATCCAAAATTTCACTAATCATAAAACCACAAAGAAAAATCTATCTGTCAATTCAAGAGAATGAAGATTCAAGAGTAAAATGTTGTTATATAATTTCTCCTAGTTGCTCATTTAAAGTATCAAATATGATTTCTCGCTATAAAAACCCGTATATAATAGAAACACAGATTATCTCAATATCAAAAGTTTTCAATCCAAAATTTCACTAATCATAAAACCACAAAGAAAAATCTATCTGTCAATTCAAGAGAATGAAGATTCAAGAGTAAAATGTTGTTATATAATTTCTCCTAGTTGCTCATTTAAAGTATCAAATATGATTTCTCGCTATAAAAACCCGTATATAATAGAAACACAGATTATCTCAATATCAAAAGTTTTCAATCCAAAATTTCACTAATCATAAAACCACAAAGAAAAATCTATCTGTCAATTCAAGAGAATGAAGATTCAAGAGTAAAATGTTGTTATATAATTTCTCCTAGTTGCCTCATTTAAAGTATCAAATATGATTTCTCGCTATAAAAACCCGTATATAATAGAAACACAGATTATCTCAATATCAAAAGTTTTCAATCCAAAATTTCACTAATCATAAAACCACAAAGAAAAATCTATCTGTCAATTCAAGAGAATGAAGATTCAAGAGTAAAATGTTGTTATATAATTTCTCCTAGTTGCTCATTTAAAGTATCAAATATGATTTCTCGCTATAAAAACCCGTATATAATAGAAACACAGATTATCTCAATATCAAAAGTTTTCAATCCAAAATTTCACTAATCATAAAACCACAAAGAAAAATCTATCTGTCAATTCAAGAGAATGAAGATTCAAGAGTAAAATGTTGTTATATAATTTCTCCTAGTTGCTCATTTAAAGTATCAAATATGATTTCTCGCTATAAAAACCCGTATATAATAGAAACACAGATTATCTCAATATCAAAAGTTTTCAATCCAAAATTTCACTAATCATAAAACCACAAAGAAAAATCTATCTGTCAATTCAAGAGAATGAAGATTCAAGAGTAAAATGTTGTTATATAATTTCTCCTAGTTGCTCATTTAAAGTATCAAATATGATTTCTCGCTATAAAAACCCGTATATAATAGAAACACAGATTATCTCAATATCAAAAGTTTTCAATCCAAAATTTCACTAATCATAAAACCACAAAGAAAAATCTATCTGTCAATTCAAGAGAATGAAGATTCAAGAGTAAAATGTTGTTATATAATTTCTCCTAGTTGCTCATTTAAAGTATCAAATATGATTTCTCGCTATAAAAACCCGTATATAATAGAAACACAGATTATCTCAATATCAAAAGTTTTCAATCCAAAATTTCACTAATCATAAAACCACAAAGAAAAATCTATCTGTCAATTCAAGAGAATGAAGATTCAAGAGTAAAATGTTGTTATATAATTTCTCCTAGTTGCTCATTTAAAGTATCAAATATGATTTCTCGCTATAAAAACCCGTATATAATAGAAACACAGATTATCTCAATATCAAAAGTTTTCAATCCAAAATTTCACTAATCATAAAACCACAAAGAAAAATCTATCTGTCAATTCAAGAGAATGAAGATTCAAGAGTAAAATGTTGTTATATAATTTCTCCTAGTTGCTCATTTAAAGTATCAAATATGATTTCTCGCTATAAAAACCCGTATATAATAGAAACACAGATTATCTCAATATCAAAAGTTTTCAATCCAAAATTTCACTAATCATAAAACCACAAAGAAAAATCTATCTGTCAATTCAAGAGAATGAAGATTCAAGAGTAAAATGTTGTTATATAATTTCTCCTAGTTGCTCATTTAAAGTATCAAATATGATTTCTCGCTATAAAAACCCGTATATAATAGAAACACAGATTATCTCAATATCAAAAGTTTTCAATCCAAAATTTCACTAATCATAAAACCACAAAGAAAAATCTATCTGTCAATTCAAGAGAATGAAGATTCAAGAGTAAAATGTTGTTATATAATTTCTCCTAGTTGCTCATTTAAAGTATCAAATATGATTTCTCGCTATAAAAACCCGTATATAATAGAAACACAGATTATCTCAATATCAAAAGTTTTCAATCCAAAATTTCACTAATCATAAAACCACAAAGAAAAATCTATCTGTCAATTCAAGAGAATGAAGATTCAAGAGTAAAATGTTGTTATATAATTTCTCCTAGTTGCTCATTTAAAGTATCAAATATGATTTCTCGCTATAAAAACCCGTATATAATAGAAACACAGATTATCTCAATATCAAAAGTTTTCAATCCAAAATTTCACTAATCATAAAACCACAAAGAAAAATCTATCTGTCAATTCAAGAGAATGAAGATTCAAGAGTAAAATGTTGTTATATAATTTCTCCTAGTTGCTCATTTAAAGTATCAAATATGATTTCTCGCTATAAAAACCCGTATATAATAGAAACACAGATTATCTCAATATCAAAAGTTTTCAATCCAAAATTTCACTAATCATAAAACCACAAAGAAAAATCTATCTATCAATTCAAGAGAATGAAGATTCAAGAGTAAAATGTTGTTATATAATTTCTCCTAGTTGCTCATTTAAAGTATCAAATATGATTTCTCGCTATAAAAACCCGTATATAATAGAAACACAGATTATCTCAATATCAAAAGTTTTCAATCCAAAATTTCACTAATCATAAAACCACAAAGAAAAATCTATCTGTCAATTCAAGAGAATGAAGATTCAAGAGTAAAATGTTGTTATATAATTTCTCCTAGTTGCTCATTTAAAGTATCAAATATGATTTCTCGCTATAAAAACCCGTATATAATAGAAACACAGATTATCTCAATATCAAAAGTTTTCAATCCAAAATTTCACTAATCATAAAACCACAAAGAAAAATCTATCTGTCAATTCAAGAGAATGAAGATTCAAGAGTAAAATGTTGTTATATAATTTCTCCTAGTTGCTCATTTAAAGTATCAAATATGATTTCTCGCTATAAAAACCCGTATATAATAGAAACACAGATTATCTCAATATCAAAAGTTTTCAATCCAAAATTTCACTAATCATAAAACCACAAAGAAAAATCTATCTGTCAATTCAAGAGAATGAAGATTCAAGAGTAAAATGTTGTTATATAATTTCTCCTAGTTGCTCATTTAAAGTATCAAATATGATTTCTCGCTATAAAAACCCGTATATAATAGAAACACAGATTATCTCAATATCAAAAGTTTTCAATCCAAAATTTCACTAATCATAAAACCACAAAGAAAAATCTATCTGTCAATTCAAGAGAATGAAGATTCAAGAGTAAAATGTTGTTATATAATTTCTCCTAGTTGCTCATTTAAAGTATCAAATATGATTTCTCGCTATAAAAACCCGTATATAATAGAAACACAGATTATCTCAATATCAAAAGTTTTCAATCCAAAATTTCACTAATCATAAAACCACAAAGAAAAATCTATCTGTCAATTCAAGAGAATGAAGATTCAAGAGTAAAATGTTGTTATATAATTTCTCCTAGTTGCTCATTTAAAGTATCAAATATGATTTCTCGCTATAAAAACCCGTATATAATAGAAACACAGATTATCTCAATATCAAAAGTTTTCAATCCAAAATTTCACTAATCATAAAACCACAAAGAAAAATCTATCTGTCAATTCAAGAGAATGAAGATTCAAGAGTAAAATGTTGTTATATAATTTCTCCTAGTTGCTCATTTAAAGTATCAAATATGATTTCTCGCTATAAAAACCCGTATATAATAGAAACACAGATTATCTCAATATCAAAAGTTTTCAATCCAAAATTTCACTAATCATAAAACCACAAAGAAAAATCTATTTGTCAATTCAAGAGAATGAAGATTCAAGAGTAAAATGTTGTTATATAATTTCTCCTAGTTGCTCATTTAAAGTATCAAATATGATTTCTCGCTATAAAAACCCGTATATATTAGAAACACAGATTATCTCAATATCAAAAGTTTTCAATCCAAAATTTCACTAATCATAAAACCACAAAGAAAAATCTATCTGTCAATTCAAGAGAATGAAGATTCAAGAGTAAAATGTTGTTATATAATTTCTCCTAGTTGCTCATTTAAAGTATCAAATATGATTTCTCGCTATAAAAACCCGTATATAATAGAAACACAGATTATCTCAATATCAAAAGTTTTCAATCCAAAATTTCACTAATCATAAAACCACAAAGAAAAATCTATCTGTCAATTCAAGAGAATGAAGATTCAAGAGTAAAATGTTGTTATATAATTTCTCCTTGTTGCTCATTTAAAGTATCAAATATGATTTCTCGCTATAAAAACCCGTATATAATAGAAACACAGATTATCTCAATATCAAAAGTTTTCAATCCAAAATTTCACTAATCATAAAACCACAAAGAAAAATCTATCTGTCAATTCAAGAGAATGAAGATTCAAGAGTAAAATGTTGTTATATAATTTCTCCTAGTTGCTCATTTAAAGTATCAAATATGATTTCTCGCTATAAAAACCCGTATATAATAGAAACACAGATTATCTCAATATCAAAAGTTTTCAATCCAAAATTTCACTAATCATAAAACCACAAAGAAAAATCTATCTGTCAATTCAAGAGAATGAAGATTCAAGAGTAAAATGTTGTTATATAATTTCTCCTAGTTGCTCATTTAAAGTATCAAATATGATTTCTCGCTATAAAAACCCGTATATAATAGAAACACAGATTATCTCAATATCAAAAGTTTTCAATCCAAAATTTCACTAATCATAAAACCACAAAGAAAAATCTATCTGTCAATTCAAGAGAATGAAGATTCAAGAGTAAAATGTTGTTATATAATTTCTCCTAGTTGCTCATTTAAAGTATCAAATATGATTTCTCGCTATAAAAACCCGTATATAATAGAAACACAGATTATCTCAATATCAAAAGTTTTCAATCCAAAATTTCACTAATCATAAAACCACAAAGAAAAATCTATCTGTCAATTCAAGAGAATGAAGATTCAAGAGTAAAATGTTGTTATATAATTTCTCCTAGTTGCTCATTTAAAGTATCAAATATGATTTCTCGCTATAAAAACCCGTATATAATAGAAACACAGATTATCTCAATATCAAAAGTTTTCAATCCAAAATTTCACTAATCATAAAACCACAAAGAAAAATCTATTTGTCAATTCAAGAGAATGAAGATTCAAGAGTAAAATGTTGTTATATAATTTCTCCTAGTTGCTCATTTAAAGTATCAAATATGATTTCTCGCTATAAAAACCCGTATATATTAGAAACACAGATTATCTCAATATCAAAAGTTTTCAATCCAAAATTTCACTAATCATAAAACCACAAAGAAAAATCTATCTGTCAATTCAAGAGAATGAAGATTCAAGAGTAAAATGTTGTTATATAATTTCTCCTAGTTGCTCATTTAAAGTATCAAATATGATTTCTCGCTATAAAAACCCGTATATAATAGAAACACAGATTATCTCAATATCAAAAGTTTTCAATCCAAAATTTCACTAATCATAAAACCACAAAGAAAAATCTATCTGTCAATTCAAGAGAATGAAGATTCAAGAGTAAAATGTTGTTATATAATTTCTCCTAGTTGCTCATTTAAAGTATCAAATATGATTTCTCGCTATAAAAACCCGTATATAATAGAAACACAGATTATCTCAATATCAAAAGTTTTCAATCCAAAATTTCACTAATCATAAAACCACAAAGAAAAATCTATCTGTCAATTCAAGAGAATGAAGATTCAAGAGTAAAATGTTGTTATATAATTTCTCCTAGTTGCTCATTTAAAGTATCAAATATGATTTCTCGCTATAAAAACCCGTATATAATAGAAACACAGATTATCTCAATATCAAAAGTTTTCAATCCAAAATTTCACTAATCATAAAACCACAAAGAAAAATCTATCTGTCAATTCAAGAGAATGAAGATTCAAGAGTAAAATGTTGTTATATAATTTCTCCTAGTTGCTCATTTAAAGTATCAAATATGATTTCTCGCTATAAAAACCCGTATATAATAGAAACACAGATTATCTCAATATCAAAAGTTTTCAATCCAAAATTTCACTAATCATAAAACCACAAAGAAAAATCTATCTGTCAATTCAAGAGAATGAAGATTCAAGAGTAAAATGTTGTTATATAATTTCTCCTAGTTGCTCATTTAAAGTATCAAATATGATTTCTCGCTATAAAAACCCGTATATATTAGAAACACAGATTATCTCAATATCAAAAGTTTTCAATCCAAAATTTCACTAATCATAAAACCACAAAGAAAAATCTATCTGTCAATTCAAGAGAATGAAGATTCAAGAGTAAAATGTTGTTATATAATTTCTCCTAGTTGCTCATTTAAAGTATCAAATATGATTTCTCGCTATAAAAACCCGTATATAATAGAAACACAGATTATCTCAATATCAAAAGTTTTCAATCCAAAATTTCACTAATCATAAAACCACAAAGAAAAATCTATCTGTCAATTCAAGAGAATGAAGATTCAAGAGTAAAATGTTGTTATATAATTTCTCCTAGTTGCTCATTTAAAGTATCAAATATGATTTCTCGCTATAAAAACCCGTATTTAATAGAAACACAGATTATCTCAATATCAAAAGTTTTCAATCCAAAATTTCACTAATCATAAAACCACAAAGAAAAATCTATCTAACAATTCAAGAGAATGAAGATTCAAGAGTAAAATGTTGTTATATAATTTCTCCTACTTGCTTATTTAAAGTATCAAATATGATTTCTCGCTATAAAAACCCGTATATAATAGAAACACAGATTATCTCAATATCAAAAGTTTTCAATCCAAAATTTCACTAATCATAAAACCACAAAGAAAAATCTATCTGTCAATTCAAGAGAATGAAGATTCAAGAGTAAAATGTTGTTATATAATTTCTCCTAGTTGCTCATTTAAAGTATCAAATATGATTTCTCGCTATAAAAACCCGTATATAATAGAAACACAGATTATCTCAATATCAAAAGTTTTCAATCCAAAATTTCACTAATCATAAAACCACAAAGAAAAATCTATCTGTCAATTCAAGAGAATGAAGATTCAAGAGTAAAATGTTGTTATATAATTTCTCCTAGTTGCTCATTTAAAGTATCAAATATGATTTCTCGCTATAAAAACCCGTATATAATAGAAACACAGATTATCTCAATATCAAAAGTTTTCAATCCAAAATTTCACTAATCATAAAACCACAAAGAAAAATCTATCTGTCAATTCAAGAGAATGAAGATTCAAGAGTAAAATGTTGTTATATAATTTCTCCTAGTTGCTCATTTAAAGTATCAAATATGATTTCTCGCTATAAAAACCCGTATATAATAGAAACACAGATTATCTCAATATCAAAAGTTTTCAATCCAAAATTTCACTAATCATAAAACCACAAAGAAAAATCTATCTGTCAATTCAAGAG
Organism: Sisyra nigra; assembly: GCA_958496155.1. NCBI lineage: Eukaryota > Metazoa > Arthropoda > Insecta > Neuroptera > Sisyridae > Sisyra > Sisyra nigra. Next base: position 2,590 of record CAUEGK010000073.1, on the reverse strand, counting down.
AATGAAGATTCAAGAGTAAAATGTTGTTATATAATTTCTCCTAGTTGCTCATTTAAAGTATCAAATATGATTTCTCGCTATAAAAACCCGTATTTAATAGAAACACAGATTATCTCAATATCAAAAGTTTTCAATCCAAAATTTCACTAATCATAAAACCACAAAGAAAAATCTATCTAACAATTCAAGAGAATGAAGATTCAAGAGTAAAATGTTGTTATATAATTTCTCCTACTTGCTTATTTAAAGTATCAAATATGATTTCTCGCTATAAAAACCCGTATATAATAGAAACACAGATTATCTCAATATCAAAAGTTTTCAATCCAAAATTTCACTAATCATAAAACCACAAAGAAAAATCTATCTGTCAATTCAAGAGAATGAAGATTCAAGAGTAAAATGTTGTTATATAATTTCTCCTACTTGCTTATTTAAAGTATCAAATATGATTTCTCGCTATAAAAACCCGTATATAATAGAAACACAGATTATCTCAATATCAAAAGTTTTCAATCCAAAATTTCACTAATCATAAAACCACAAAGAAAAATCTATCTGTCAATTCAAGAGAATGAAGATTCAAGAGTAAAATGTTGTTATATAATTTCTCCTAGTTGCTCATTTAAAGTATCAAATATGATTTCTCGCTATAAAAACCCGTATATAATAGAAACACAGATTATCTCAATATCAAAAGTTTTCAATCCAAAATTTCACTAATCATAAAACCACAAAGAAAAATCTATCTGTCAATTCAAGAGAATGAAGATTCAAGAGTAAAATGTTGTTATATAATTTCTCCTAGTTGCTCATTTAAAGTATCAAATATGATTTCTCGCTATAAAAACCCGTATATAATAGAAACACAGATTATCTCAATATCAAAAGTTTTCAATCCAAAATTTCACTAATCATAAAACCACAAAGAAAAATCTATCTGTCAATTCAAGAGAATGAAGATTCAAGAGTAAAATGTTGTTATATAATTTCTCCTAGTTGCTCATTTAAAGTATCAAATATGATTTCTCGCTATAAAAACCCGTATATAATAGAAACACAGATTATCTCAATATCAAAAGTTTTCAATCCAAAATTTCACTAATCATAAAACCACAAAGAAAAATCTATCTGTCAATTCAAGAGAATGAAGATTCAAGAGTAAAATGTTGTTATATAATTTCTCCTAGTTGCTCATTTAAAGTATCAAATATGATTTCTCGCTATAAAAACCCGTATTTAATAGAAACACAGATTATCTCAATATCAAAAGTTTTCAATCCAAAATTTCACTAATCATAAAACCACAAAGAAAAATCTATCTAACAATTCAAGAGAATGAAGATTCAAGAGTAAAATGTTGTTATATAATTTCTCCTACTTGCTTATTTAAAGTATCAAATATGATTTCTCGCTATAAAAACCCGTATATAATAGAAACACAGATTATCTCAATATCAAAAGTTTTCAATCCAAAATTTCACTAATCATAAAACCACAAAGAAAAATCTATCTGTCAATTCAAGAGAATGAAGATTCAAGAGTAAAATGTTGTTATATAATTTCTCCTACTTGCTTATTTAAAGTATCAAATATGATTTCTCGCTATAAAAACCCGTATATAATAGAAACACAGATTATCTCAATATCAAAAGTTTTCAATCCAAAATTTCACTAATCATAAAACCACAAAGAAAAATCTATCTGTCAATTCAAGAGAATGAAGATTCAAGAGTAAAATGTTGTTATATAATTTCTCCTAGTTGCTCATTTAAAGTATCAAATATGATTTCTCGCTATAAAAACCCGTATATAATAGAAACACAGATTATCTCAATATCAAAAGTTTTCAATCCAAAATTTCACTAATCATAAAACCACAAAGAAAAATCTATCTGTCAATTCAAGAGAATGAAGATTCAAGAGTAAAATGTTGTTATATAATTTCTCCTACTTGCTCATTTAAAGTATCAAATATGATTTCTCGCTATAAAAACCCGTATATAATAGAAACACAGATTATCTCAATATCAAAAGTTTTCAATCCAAAATTTCACTAATCATAAAACCACAAAGAAAAATCTATCTGTCAATTCAAGAGAATGAAGATTCAAGAGTAAAATGTTGTTATATAATTTCTCCTAGTTGCTCATTTAAAGTATCAAATATGATTTCTCGCTATAAAAACCCGTATATAATAGAAACACAGATTATCTCAATATCAAAAGTTTTCAATCCAAAATTTCACTAATCATAAAACCACAAAGAAAAATCTATCTGTCAATTCAAGAGAATAAAGATTCAAGAGTAAAATGTTGTTATATAATTTCTCCTAGTTGCTCATTTAAAGTATCAAATATGATTTCTCGCTATAAAAACCCGTATATAATAGAAACACAGATTATCTCAATATCAAAAGTTTTCAATCCAAAATTTCACTAATCATAAAACCACAAAGAAAAATCTATCTGTCAATTCAAGAGAATGAAGATTCAAGAGTAAAATGTTGTTATATAATTTCTCCTAGTTGCTCATTTAAAGTATCAAATATGATTTCTCGCTATAAAAACCCATATATAATAGAAACACA
>CAUEGK010000072.1:0-140071 GCA_958496155.1 Sisyra nigra | reverse complement strand
TACAATTCAAGAGAATGAAGATTCAAGAGTAAAATTTTGTTATATAATTTCTCCTAGTCGCTCATTTAAAGTATCAAATATGATTTCTCGCTATAAAAACCCATATATAATAGAAACACAGATTATCTCAATATCAAAAGTTTTCAATCCAAAATTTCACTTATCACAAAACCACAAAGAAAAATCTATCTTACAATTCGAGAGAATGAAGATTCAAGAGTAAAATTTTGTTATATAATTTCTCCTAGTCGCTCATTTAAAGTATCAAATATGATTTCTCGCTATAAAAACCCATATATAATAGAAACACAGATTATCTCAATATCAAAAGTTTTCAATCCAAAATTTCACTAATCACAAAACCACAAAGAAAAATCTATCTTACAATTCGAGAGAATGAAGATTCAAGAGTAAAATTTTGTTATATAATTTCTCCTAGTCGCTCATTTAAAGTATCAAATATGATTTCTCGCTATAAAAACCCATATATAATAGAAACACAGATTATCTCAATATCAAAAGTTTTCAATCCAAAATTTCACTAAGCATAAAACCACAAAGAAAAATCTATCTGTCAATTCAAGAGAATGAAGATTCAAGAGTAAAATGTTGTTATATAATTTCTCCTTGTCCTTCATTTAAAGTATCAAATATGATTTCTCGCTATAAAAACCCATATATAATAGAAACACAGATTATCTCAATATCAAAAGTTTTCAATCCAAAATTTCACTTATCACAAAACCACAAAGAAAAATCTATCTTACAATTCGAGAGAATGAAGATTCAAGAGTAAAATTTTGTTATATAATTTCTCCTAGTCGCTCATTTAAAGTATCAAATATGATTTCTCGCTATAAAAACCCATATATAATAGAAACACAGATTATCTCAATATCAAAAGTTTTCAATCCAAAATTTCACTTATCACAAAACCACAAAGAAAAGTCTATCTTACAATTCAAGAGAATGAAGATTCAAGAGTAAAATTTTGTTATATAATTTCTCCTAGTCGCTCATTTAAAGTATCAAATATGATTTCTCGCTATAAAAACCCATATATAATAGAAACACAGATTATCTCAATATCAAAAGTTTTCAATCCAAAATTTCACTTATCACAAAACCACAAAGAAAAATCTATCTTACAATTCGAGAGAATTAAGATTCAAGAGTAAAATTTTGTTATATAATTTCTCCTAGTCGCTCATTTAAAGTATCAAATATGATTTCTCGCTATAAAAACCCATATATAATAGAAACACAGATTATCTCAATATCAAAAGTTTTCAATCCAAAATTTCACTTATCACAAAACCACAAAGAAAAGTCTATCTTACAATTCAAGAGAATGAAGATTCAAGAGTAAAATTTTGTTATATAATTTCTCCTAGTCGCTCATTTAAAGTATCAAATATGATTTCTCGCTATAAAAACCCATATATAATAGAAACACAGATTATCTCAATATCAAAAGTTTTCAATCCAAAATTTCACTTATCACAAAACCACAAAGAAAAATCTATCTTACAATTCGAGAGAATGAAGATTCAAGAGTAAAATTTTGTTATATAATTTCTCCTAGTCGCTCATTTAAAGTATCAAATATGATTTCTCGCTATAAAAACCCATATATAATAGAAACACAGATTATCTCAATATCAAAAGTTTTCAATCCAAAATTTCACTAATCACAAAACCACAAAGAAAAATCTATCTTACAATTCGAGAGAATGAAGATTCAAGAGTAAAATTTTGTTATATAATTTCTCCTAGTCGCTCATTTAAAGTATCAAATATGATTTCTCGCTATAAAAACCCATATATAATAGAAACACAGATTATCTCAATATCAAAAGTTTTCAATCCAAAATTTCACTTATCACAAAACCACAAAGAAAAATCTATCTTACAATTCGAGAGAATGAAGATTCAAGAGTAAAATTTTGTTATATAATTTCTCCTAGTCGCTCATTTAAAGTATCAAATATGATTTCTCGCTATAAAAACCCATATATAATAGAAACACAGATTATCTCAATATCAAAAGTTTTCAATCCAAAATTTCACTTATCACAAAACCACAAAGAAAAGTCTATCTTACAATTCAAGAGAATGAAGATTCAAGAGTAAAATGTTGTTATATAATTTCTCCTAGTTGCTCATTTAAAGTATCAAATATGATTTCTCGCTATAAAAACCCATATATAATAGAAACACAGATTATCTCAATATCAAAAGTTTTCAATCCAAAATTTCACTTATCACAAAACCACAAAGAAAAATCTATCTTACAATTCGAGAGAATTAAGATTCAAGAGTAAAATTTTGTTATATAATTTCTCCTAGTCGCTCATTTAAAGTATCAAATATGATTTCTCGCTATAAAAACCCATATATAATAGAAACACAGATTATCTCAATATCAAAAGTTTTCAATCCAAAATTTCACTAAGCATAAAACCACAAAGAAAAATCTATCTGTCAATTCAAGAGAATGAAGATTCAAGAGTAAAATGTTGTTATATAATTTCTCCTTGTCCTTCATTTAAAGTATCAAATATGATTTCTCGCTATAAAAACCCATATATAATAGAAACACAGATTATCTCAATATCAAAAGTTTTCAATCCAAAATTTCACTAAGCATAAAACCACAAAGAAAAATCTATCTGTCAATTCAAGAGAATGAAGATTCAAGAGTAAAATGTTGTTATATAATTTCTCCTAGTTGCTCATTTAAAGTATCAAATATGATTTCTCGCTATAAAAACCCATATATAATAGAAACACAGATTATCTCAATATCAAAAGTTTTCAATCCAAAATTTCACTTATCACAAAACCACAAAGAAAAATCTATCTTACAATTCGAGAGAATGAAGATTCAAGAGTAAAATTTTGTTATATAATTTCTCCTAGTCGCTCATTTAAAGTATCAAATATGATTTCTCGCTATAAAAACCCATATATAATAGAAACACAGATTATCTCAATATCAAAGTTTTCAATCCAAAATTTCACTAATCACAAAACCACAAAGAAAAATCTATCTTACAATTCGAGAGAATTAAGATTCAAGAGTAAAATTTTGTTATATAATTTCTCCTAGTCGCTCATTTAAAGTATCAAATATGATTTCTCGCTATAAAAACCCATATATAATAGAAACACAGATTATCTCAATATCAAAAGTTTTCAATCCAAAATTTCACTAAGCATAAAACCACAAAGAAAAATCTATCTGTCAATTCAAGAGAATGAAGATTCAAGAGTAAAATGTTGTTATATAATTTCTCCTTGTCCTTCATTTAAAGTATCAAATATGATTTCTCGCTATAAAAACCCATATATAATAGAAACACAGATTATCTCAATATCAAAAGTTTTCAATCCAAAATTTCACTAAGCATAAAACCACAAAGAAAAATCTATCTGTCAATTCAAGAGAATGAAGATTCAAGAGTAAAATGTTGTTATATAATTTCTCCTAGTTGCTCATTTAAAGTATCAAATATGATTTCTCGCTATAAAAACCCATATATAATAGAAACACAGATTATCTCAATATCAAAAGTTTTCAATCCAAAATTTCACTTATCACAAAACCACAAAGAAAAATCTATCTTACAATTCGAGAGAATGAAGATTCAAGAGTAAAATTTTGTTATATAATTTCTCCTATCCGCTCATTTAAAGTATCAAATATGATTTCTCGCTATAAAAACCCATATATAATAGAAACACAGATTATCTCAATATCAAAAGTTTTCAATCCAAAATTTCACTTATCACAAAACCACAAAGAAAAGTCTATCTTACAATTCAAGAGAATGAAGATTCAAGAGTAAAATTTTGTTATATAATTTCTCCTAGTCGCTCATTTAAAGTATCAAATATGATTTCTCGCTATAAAAACCCATATATAATAGAAACACAGATTATCTCAATATCAAAAGTTTTCAATCCAAAATTTCACTAAGCATAAAACCATAAAGAAAAATCTATCTGTCAATTCAAGAGAATGAAGATTCAAGAGTAAAATGTTGTTATATAATTTCTCCTTGTCCTTCATTTAAAGTATCAAATATGATTTCTCGCTATAAAAACCCATATATAATAGAAACACAGATTATCTCAATATCAAAAGTTTTCAATCCAAAATTTCACTAAGCATAAAACCACAAAGAAAAATCTATCTGTCAATTCAAGAGAATGAAGATTCAAGAGTAAAATGTTGTTATATAATTTCTCCTTGTCCTTCATTTAAAGTATCAAATATGATTTCTCGCTATAAAAACCCATATATAATAGAAACACAGATTATCTCAATATCAAAAGTTTTCAATCCAAAATTTCACTAAGCATAAAACCACAAAGAAAAATCTATCTGTCAATTCAAGAGAATGAAGATTCAAGAGTAAAATGTTGTTATATAATTTCTCCTAGTCGCTCATTTAAAGTATCAAATATGATTTCTCGCTATAAAAACCCATATATAATAGAAACACAGATTATCTCAATATCAAAAGTTTTCAATCCAAAATTTCACTAAGCATAAAACCACAAAGAAAAATCTATCTGTCAATTCAAGAGAATGAAGATTCAAGAGTAAAATGTTGTTATATAATTTCTCCTTGTCCTTCATTTAAAGTATCAAATATGATTTCTCGCTATAAAAACCCATATATAATAGAAACACAGATTATCTCAATATCAAAAGTTTTCAATCCAAAATTTCACTAAGCATAAAACCACAAAGAAAAATCTATCTGTCAATTCAAGAGAATGAAGATTCAAGAGTAAAATGTTGTTATATAATTTCTCCTAGTTGCTCATTTAAAGTATCAAATATGATTTCTCGCTATAAAAACCCATATATAATAGAAACACAGATTATCTCAATATCAAAAGTTTTCAATCCAAAATTTCACTTATCACAAAACCACAAAGAAAAATCTATCTTACAATTCGAGAGAATGAAGATTCAAGAGTAAAATTTTGTTATATAATTTCTCCTAGTCGCTCATTTAAAGTATCAAATATGATTTCTCGCTATAAAAACCCATATATAATAGAAACACAGATTATCTCAATATCAAAGTTTTCAATCCAAAATTTCACTAATCACAAAACCACAAAGAAAAATCTATCTTACAATTCGAGAGAATGAAGATTCAAGAGTAAAATTTTGTTATATAATTTCTCCTAGTCGCTCATTTAAAGTATCAAATATGATTTCTCGCTATAAAAACCCATATATAATAGAAACACAGATTATCTCAATATCAAAAGTTTTCAATCCAAAATTTCACTTATCACAAAACCACAAAGAAAAGTCTATCTTACAATTCAAGAGAATGAAGATTCAAGAAAAAAATTTTGTTATATAATTTCTCCTAGTCGCTCATTTAAAGTATCAAATATGATTTCTCGCTATAAAAACCCATATATAATAGAAACACAGATTATCTCAATATCAAAAGTTTTCAATCCAAAATTTCACTTATCACAAAACCACAAAGAAAAGTCTATCTTACAATTCAAGAGAATGAAGATTCAAGAAAAAAATTTTGTTATATAATTTCTCCTAGTCGCTCATTTAAAGTATCAAATATGATTTCTCGCTATAAAAACCCATATATAATAGAAACACAGATTATCTCAATATCAAAAGTTTTCAATCCAAAATTTCACTTATCACAAAACCACAAAGAAAAATCTATCTTACAATTCGAGAGAATTAAGATTCAAGAGTAAAATTTTGTTATATAATTTCTCCTAGTCGCTCATTTAAAGTATCAAATATGATTTCTCGCTATAAAAACCCATATATAATAGAAACACAGATTATCTCAATATCAAAAGTTTTCAATCCAAAATTTCACTTATCACAAAACCACAAAGAAAAGTCTATCTTACAATTCAAGAGAATGAAGATTCAAGAAAAAAATTTTGTTATATAATTTCTCCTAGTCGCTCATTTAAAGTATCAAATATGATTTCTCGCTATAAAAACCCATATATAATAGAAACACAGATTATCTCAATATCAAAAGTTTTCAATCCAAAATTTCACTTATCACAAAACCACAAAGAAAAGTCTATCTTACAATTCAAGAGAATGAAGATTCAAGAAAAAAATTTTGTTATATAATTTCTCCTAGTCGCTCATTTAAAGTATCAAATATGATTTCTCGCTATAAAAACCCATATATAATAGAAACACAGATTATCTCAATATCAAAAGTTTTCAATCCAAAATTTCACTAAGCATAAAACCACAAAGAAAAATCTATCTTACAATTCGAGAGAATGAAGATTCAAGAGTAAAATTTTGTTATATAATTTCTCCTATCCGCTCATTTAAAGTATCAAATATGATTTCTCGCTATAAAAACCCATATATAATAGAAACACAGATTATCTCAATATCAAAAGTTTTCAATCCAAAATTTCACTTATCACAAAACCACAAAGAAAAATCTATCTTACAATTCGAGAGAATGAAGATTCAAGAGTAAAATTTTGTTATATAATTTCTCCTATCCGCTCATTTAAAGTATCAAATATGATTTCTCGCTATAAAAACCCATATATAATAGAAACACAGATTATCTCAATATCAAAAGTTTTCAATCCAAAATTTCACTAAGCATAAAACCACAAAGAAAAATCTATCTGTCAATTCAAGAGAATGAAGATTCAAGAGTAAAATTTTGTTATATAATTTCTCCTAGTCGCTCATTTAAAGTATCAAATATGATTTCTCGCTATAAAAACCCATATATAATAGAAACACAGATTATCTCAATATCAAAAGTTTTCAATCCAAAATTTCACTAAGCATAAAACCACAAAGAAAAATCTATCTGTCGATTCAAGAGAATGAAGATTCAAGAGTAAAATGTTGTTATATAATTTCTCCTTGTCCTTCATTTAAAGTATCAAATATGATTTCTCGCTATAAAAACCCATATATAATAGAAACACAGATTATCTCAATATCAAAAGTTTTCAATCCAAAATTTCACTAAGCATAAAACCACAAAGAAAAATCTATCTGTCAATTCAAGAGAATGAAGATTCAAGAGTAAAATGTTGTTATATAATTTCTCCTAGTTGCTCATTTAAAGTATCAAATATGATTTCTCGCTATAAAAACCCATATATAATAGAAACACAGATTATCTCAATATCAAAAGTTTTCAATCCAAAATTTCACTTATCACAAAACCACAAAGAAAAATCTATCTTACAATTCGAGAGAATGAAGATTCAAGAGTAAAATTTTGTTATATAATTTCTCCTATCCGCTCATTTAAAGTATCAAATATGATTTCTCGCTATAAAAACCCATATATAATAGAAACACAGATTATCTCAATATCAAAAGTTTTCAATCCAAAATTTCACTTATCACAAAACCACAAAGAAAAGTCTATCTTACAATTCAAGAGAATGAAGATTCAAGAGTAAAATTTTGTTATATAATTTCTCCTAGTCGCTCATTTAAAGTATCAAATATGATTTCTCGCTATAAAAACCCATATATAATAGAAACACAGATTATCTCAATATCAAAAGTTTTCAATCCAAAATTTCACTAAGCATAAAACCATAAAGAAAAATCTATCTGTCAATTCAAGAGAATGAAGATTCAAGAGTAAAATGTTGTTATATAATTTCTCCTTGTCCTTCATTTAAAGTATCAAATATGATTTCTCGCTATAAAAACCCATATATAATAGAAACACAGATTATCTCAATATCAAAAGTTTTCAATCCAAAATTTCACTAAGCATAAAACCACAAAGAAAAATCTATCTGTCAATTCAAGAGAATGAAGATTCAAGAGTAAAATTTTGTTATATAATTTCTCCTAGTTGCTCATTTAAAGTATCAAATATGATTTCTCGCTATAAAAACCCATATATAATAGAAACACAGATTATCTCAATATCAAAAGTTTTCAATCCAAAATTTCACTTATCACAAAACCACAAAGAAAAATCTATCTTACAATTCGAGAGAATGAAGATTCAAGAGTAAAATTTTGTTATATAATTTCTCCTAGTCGCTCATTTAAAGTATCAAATATGATTTCTCGCTATAAAAACCCATATATAATAGAAACACAGATTATCTCAATATCAAAAGTTTTCAATCCAAAATTTCACTAATCACAAAACCACAAAGAAAAATCTATCTTACAATTCGAGAGAATGAAGATTCAAGAGTAAAATTTTGTTATATAATTTCTCCTAGTCGCTCATTTAAAGTATCAAATATGATTTCTCGCTATAAAAACCCATATATAATAGAAACACAGATTATCTCAATATCAAAAGTTTTCAATCCAAAATTTCACTTATCACAAAACCACAAAGAAAAATCTATCTTACAATTCGAGAGAATTAAGATTCAAGAGTAAAATTTTGTTATATAATTTCTCCTAGTCGCTCATTTAAAGTATCAAATATGATTTCTCGCTATAAAAACCCATATATAATAGAAACACAGATTATCTCAATATCAAAAGTTTTCAATCCAAAATTTCACTAAGCATAAAACCACAAAGAAAAATCTATCTGTCAATTCAAGAGAATGAAGATTCAAGAGTAAAATGTTGTTATATAATTTCTCCTTGTCCTTCATTTAAAGTATCAAATATGATTTCTCGCTATAAAAACCCATATATAATAGAAACACAGATTATCTCAATATCAAAAGTTTTCAATCCAAAATTTCACTTATCACAAAACCACAAAGAAAAATCTATCTTACAATTCGAGAGAATGAAGATTCAAGAGTAAAATTTTGTTATATAATTTCTCCTAGTCGCTCATTTAAAGTATCAAATATGATTTCTCGCTATAAAAACCCATATATAATAGAAACACAGATTATCTCAATATCAAAGTTTTCAATCCAAAATTTCACTAATCACAAAACCACAAAGAAAAATCTATCTTACAATTCGAGAGAATGAAGATTCAAGAGTAAAATTTTGTTATATAATTTCTCCTAGTCGCTCATTTAAAGTATCAAATATGATTTCTCGCTATAAAAACCCATATATAATAGAAACACAGATTATCTCAATATCAAAAGTTTTCAATCCAAAATTTCACTTATCACAAAACCACAAAGAAAAATCTATCTTACAATTCGAGAGAATTAAGATTCAAGAGTAAAATTTTGTTATATAATTTCTCCTAGTCGCTCATTTAAAGTATCAAATATGATTTCTCGCTATAAAAACCCATATATAATAGAAACACAGATTATCTCAATATCAAAAGTTTTCAATCCAAAATTTCACTTATCACAAAACCACAAAGAAAAGTCTATCTTACAATTCAAGAGAATGAAGATTCAAGAAAAAAATTTTGTTATATAATTTCTCCTAGTCGCTCATTTAAAGTATCAAATATGATTTCTCGCTATAAAAACCCATATATAATAGAAACACAGATTATCTCAATATCAAAAGTTTTCAATCCAAAATTTCACTTATCACAAAACCACAAAGAAAAGTCTATCTTACAATTCAAGAGAATGAAGATTCAAGAAAAAAATTTTGTTATATAATTTCTCCTAGTCGCTCATTTAAAGTATCAAATATGATTTCTCGCTATAAAAACCCATATATAATAGAAACACAGATTATCTCAATATCAAAAGTTTTCAATCCAAAATTTCACTAAGCATAAAACCACAAAGAAAAATCTATCTTACAATTCGAGAGAATGAAGATTCAAGAGTAAAATTTTGTTATATAATTTCTCCTATCCGCTCATTTAAAGTATCAAATATGATTTCTCGCTATAAAAACCCATATATAATAGAAACACAGATTATCTCAATATCAAAAGTTTTCAATCCAAAATTTCACTTATCACAAAACCACAAAGAAAAATCTATCTTACAATTCGAGAGAATGAAGATTCAAGAGTAAAATTTTGTTATATAATTTCTCCTATCCGCTCATTTAAAGTATCAAATATGATTTCTCGCTATAAAAACCCATATATAATAGAAACACAGATTATCTCAATATCAAAAGTTTTCAATCCAAAATTTCACTTATCACAAAACCACAAAGAAAAGTCTATCTTACAATTCAAGAGAATGAAGATTCAAGAGTAAAATTTTGTTATATAATTTCTCCTAGTCGCTCATTTAAAGTATCAAATATGATTTCTCGCTATAAAAACCCATATATAATAGAAACACAGATTATCTCAATATCAAAAGTTTTCAATCCAAAATTTCACTAAGCATAAAACCATAAAGAAAAATCTATCTGTCAATTCAAGAGAATGAAGATTCAAGAGTAAAATGTTGTTATATAATTTCTCCTAGTTGCTCATTTAAAGTATCAAATATGATTTCTCGCTATAAAAACCCATATATAATAGAAACACAGATTATCTCAATATCAAAAGTTTTCAATCCAAAATTTCACTTATCACAAAACCACAAAGAAAAATCTATCTTACAATTCGAGAGAATGAAGATTCAAGAGTAAAATTTTGTTATATAATTTCTCCTATCCGCTCATTTAAAGTATCAAATATGATTTCTCGCTATAAAAACCCATATATAATAGAAACACAGATTATCTCAATATCAAAAGTTTTCAATCCAAAATTTCACTTATCACAAAACCACAAAGAAAAGTCTATCTTACAATTCAAGAGAATGAAGATTCAAGAGTAAAATTTTGTTATATAATTTCTCCTAGTCGCTCATTTAAAGTATCAAATATGATTTCTCGCTATAAAAACCCATATATAATAGAAACACAGATTATCTCAATATCAAAAGTTTTCAATCCAAAATTTCACTAAGCATAAAACCATAAAGAAAAATCTATCTGTCAATTCAAGAGAATGAAGATTCAAGAGTAAAATGTTGTTATATAATTTCTCCTAGTTGCTCATTTAAAGTATCAAATATGATTTCTCGCTATAAAAACCCATATATAATAGAAACACAGATTATCTCAATATCAAAAGTTTTCAATCCAAAATTTCACTTATCACAAAACCACAAAGAAAAATCTATCTTACAATTCGAGAGAATGAAGATTCAAGAGTAAAATTTTGTTATATAATTTCTCCTATCCGCTCATTTAAAGTATCAAATATGATTTCTCGCTATAAAAACCCATATATAATAGAAACACAGATTATCTCAATATCAAAAGTTTTCAATCCAAAATTTCACTTATCACAAAACCACAAAGAAAAGTCTATCTTACAATTCAAGAGAATGAAGATTCAAGAGTAAAATTTTGTTATATAATTTCTCCTAGTCGCTCATTTAAAGTATCAAATATGATTTCTCGCTATAAAAACCCATATATAATAGAAACACAGATTATCTCAATATCAAAAGTTTTCAATCCAAAATTTCACTAAGCATAAAACCATAAAGAAAAATCTATCTGTCAATTCAAGAGAATGAAGATTCAAGAGTAAAATGTTGTTATATAATTTCTCCTTGTCCTTCATTTAAAGTATCAAATATGATTTCTCGCTATAAAAACCCATATATAATAGAAACACAGATTATCTCAATATCAAAAGTTTTCAATCCAAAATTTCACTAAGCATAAAACCACAAAGAAAAATCTATCTGTCAATTCAAGAGAATGAAGATTCAAGAGTAAAATGTTGTTATATAATTTCTCCTTGTCCTTCATTTAAAGTATCAAATATGATTTCTCGCTATAAAAACCCATATATAATAGAAACACAGATTATCTCAATATCAAAAGTTTTCAATCCAAAATTTCACTAAGCATAAAACCACAAAGAAAAATCTATCTGTCAATTCAAGAGAATGAAGATTCAAGAGTAAAATGTTGTTATATAATTTCTCCTAGTTGCTCATTTAAAGTATCAAATATGATTTCTCGCTATAAAAACCCATATATAATAGAAACACAGATTATCTCAATATCAAAAGTTTTCAATCCAAAATTTCACTTATCACAAAACCACAAAGAAAAATCTATCTTACAATTTGAGAGAATGAAGATTCAAGAGTAAAATTTTGTTATATAATTTCTCCTAGTCGCTCATTTAAAGTATCAAATATGATTTCTCGCTATAAAAACCCATATATAATAGAAACACAGATTATCTCAATATCAAAAGTTTTCAATCCAAAATTTCACTAATCACAAAACCACAAAGAAAAATCTATCTTACAATTCGAGAGAATGAAGATTCAAGAGTAAAATTTTGTTATATAATTTCTCCTAGTCGCTCATTTAAAGTATCAAATATGATTTCTCGCTATAAAAACCCATATATAATAGAAACACAGATTATCTCAATATCAAAAGTTTTCAATCCAAAATTTCACTTATCACAAAACCACAAAGAAAAATCTATCTTACAATTCAAGAGAATTAAGATTCAAGAGTAAAATTTTGTTATATAATTTCTCCTAGTCGCTCATTTAAAGTATCAAATATGATTTCTCGCTATAAAAACCCATATATAATAGAAACACAGATTATCTCAATATCAAAAGTTTTCAATCCAAAATTTCACTAAGCATAAAACCACAAAGAAAAATCTATCTGTCAATTCAAGAGAATGAAGATTCAAGAGTAAAATGTTGTTATATAATTTCTCCTTGTCCTTCATTTAAAGTATCAAATATGATTTCTCGCTATAAAAACCCATATATAATAGAAACACAGATTATCTCAATATCAAAAGTTTTCAATCCAAAATTTCACTTATCACAAAACCACAAAGAAAAATCTATCTTACAATTCGAGAGAATGAAGATTCAAGAGTAAAATTTTGTTATATAATTTCTCCTAGTCGCTCATTTAAAGTATCAAATATGATTTCTCGCTATAAAAACCCATATATAATAGAAACACAGATTATCTCAATATCAAAGTTTTCAATCCAAAATTTCACTAATCACAAAACCACAAAGAAAAATCTATCTTACAATTCGAGAGAATGAAGATTCAAGAGTAAAATTTTGTTATATAATTTCTCCTAGTCGCTCATTTAAAGTATCAAATATGATTTCTCGCTATAAAAACCCATATATAATAGAAACACAGATTATCTCAATATCAAAAGTTTTCAATCCAAAATTTCACTTATCACAAAACCACAAAGAAAAATCTATCTTACAATTCGAGAGAATTAAGATTCAAGAGTAAAATTTTGTTATATAATTTCTCCTAGTCGCTCATTTAAAGTATCAAATATGATTTCTCGCTATAAAAACCCATATATAATAGAAACACAGATTATCTCAATATCAAAAGTTTTCAATCCAAAATTTCACTTATCACAAAACCACAAAGAAAAGTCTATCTTACAATTCAAGAGAATGAAGATTCAAGAAAAAAATTTTGTTATATAATTTCTCCTAGTCGCTCATTTAAAGTATCAAATATGATTTCTCGCTATAAAAACCCATATATAATAGAAACACAGATTATCTCAATATCAAAAGTTTTCAATCCAAAATTTCACTTATCACAAAACCACAAAGAAAAGTCTATCTTACAATTCAAGAGAATGAAGATTCAAGAAAAAAATTTTGTTATATAATTTCTCCTAGTCGCTCATTTAAAGTATCAAATATGATTTCTCGCTATAAAAACCCATATATAATAGAAACACAGATTATCTCAATATCAAAAGTTTTCAATCCAAAATTTCACTTATCACAAAACCACAAAGAAAAATCTATCTTACAATTCGAGAGAATTAAGATTCAAGAGTAAAATTTTGTTATATAATTTCTCCTAGTCGCTCATTCAAAGTATCAAATATGATTTCTCGCTATAAAAACCCATATATAATAGAAACACAGATTATCTCAATATCAAAAGTTTTCAATCCAAAATTTCACTTATCACAAAACCACAAAGAAAAATCTATCTTACAATTCGAGAGAATGAAGATTCAAGAGTAAAATTTTGTTATATAATTTCTCCTAGTCGCTCATTTAAAGTATCAAATATGATTTCTCGCTATAAAAACCCATATATAATAGAAACACAGATTATCTCAATATCAAAAGTTTTCAATCCAAAATTTCACTTATCACAAAACCACAAAGAAAAATCTATCTTACAATTCGAGAGAATTAAGATTCAAGAGTAAAATTTTGTTATATAATTTCTCCTAGTCGCTCATTTAAAGTATCAAATATGATTTCTCGCTATAAAAACCCATATATAATAGAAACACAGATTATCTCAATATCAAAAGTTTTCAATCCAAAATTTCACTTATCACAAAACCACAAAGAAAAGTCTATCTTACAATTCAAGAGAATGAAGATTCAAGAAAAAAATTTTGTTATATAATTTCTCCTAGTCGCTCATTTAAAGTATCAAATATGATTTCTCGCTATAAAAACCCATATATAATAGAAACACAGATTATCTCAATATCAAAAGTTTTCAATCCAAAATTTCACTAAGCATAAAACCACAAAGAAAAATCTATCTGTCAATTCAAGAGAATGAAGATTCAAGAGTAAAATGTTGTTATATAATTTCTCCTTGTCCTTCATTTAAAGTATCAAATATGATTTCTCGCTATAAAAACCCATATATAATAGAAACACAGATTATCTCAATATCAAAAGTTTTCAATCCAAAATTTCACTAAGCATAAAACCACAAAGAAAAATCTATCTGTCAATTCAAGAGAATGAAGATTCAAGAGTAAAATGTTGTTATATAATTTCTCCTAGTTGCTCATTTAAAGTATCAAATATGATTTCTCGCTATAAAAACCCATATATAATAGAAACACAGATTATCTCAATGTCAAAGGTTTTCAATCCAAAATTTCACTAATCATAAAACCACAAAGAAAAATGTATATGTCAGTTCAAGAAAATGAAGATTCAAGAGTAAAATTTTGTTATATAATTTCTCCTAGTCGCTCATTTAAAGTATCAAATATGATTTCTCGCTATAAAAACCCGTATATAATAGAAACACAGATTATCTCAATTTCAAAAGTTTTCAATCCAAAATTTCACTAATCATAAAACCACAAAGAAAAATGTATATGTCAGTTCAAGAAAATGAAGATTCAAGAGTAAAATTTTGTTATATAATTTCTCCTAGTCGCTCATTTAAAGTATCAAATATGATTTCTCGCTATAAAAACCCGTATATAATAGAAACACAGATTATCTCAATATCAAAAGTTTTCAATCCAAAATTTCACTAAGCATAAAACCACAAAGAAAAATCTATCTGTCAATTCAAGAGAATGAAGATTCAAGAGTAAAATGTTGTTATATAATTTCTCCTTGTCCTTCATTTAAAGTATCAAATATGATTTCTCGCTATAAAAACCCATATATAATAGAAACACAGATTATCTCAATATCAAAAGTTTTCAATCCAAAATTTCACTAAGCATAAAACCACAAAGAAAAATCTATCTGTCAATTCAAGAGAATGAAGATTCAAGAGTAAAATGTTGTTATATAATTTCTCCTAGTTGCTCATTTAAAGTATCAAATATGATTTCTCGCTATAAAAACCCATATATAATAGAAACACAGATTATCTCAATATCAAAAGTTTTCAATCCAAAATTTCACTTATCACAGAACCACAAAGAAAAATCTATCTTACAATTCGAGAGAATGAAGATTCAAGAGTAAAATTTTGTTATATAATTTCTCCTAGTCGCTCATTTAAAGTATCAAATATGATTTCTCGCTATAAAAACCCATATATAATAGAAACACAGATTATCTCAATATCAAAAGTTTTCAATCCAAAATTTCACTAATCACAAAACCACAAAGAAAAATCTATCTTACAATTCGAGAGAATGAAGATTCAAGAGTAAAATTTTGTTATATAATTTCTCCTAGTCGCTCATTTAAAGTATCAAATATGATTTCTCGCTATAAAAACCCATATATAATAGAAACACAGATTATCTCAATATCAAAAGTTTTCAATCCAAAATTTCACTTATCACAAAACCACAAAGAAAAATCTATCTTACAATTCGAGAGAATTAAGATTCAAGAGTAAAATTTTGTTATATAATTTCTCCTAGTCGCTCATTTAAAGTATCAAATATGATTTCTCGCTATAAAAACCCATATATAATAGAAACACAGATTATCTCAATATCAAAAGTTTTCAATCCAAAATTTCACTAAGCATAAAACCACAAAGAAAAATCTATCTGTCAATTCAAGAGAATGAAGATTCAAGAGTAAAATGTTGTTATATAATTTCTCCTTGTCCTTCATTTAAAGTATCAAATATGATTTCTCGCTATAAAAACCCATATATAATAGAAACACAGAT
Source organism: Sisyra nigra (assembly GCA_958496155.1). Lineage (NCBI taxonomy): Eukaryota > Metazoa > Arthropoda > Insecta > Neuroptera > Sisyridae > Sisyra > Sisyra nigra. The sequence continues at coordinate 123,717 of CAUEGK010000072.1, read as the reverse complement.
TATCTCAATATCAAAAGTTTTCAATCCAAAATTTCACTTATCACAAAACCACAAAGAAAAATCTATCTTACAATTCGAGAGAATGAAGATTCAAGAGTAAAATTTTGTTATATAATTTCTCCTAGTCGCTCATTTAAAGTATCAAATATGATTTCTCGCTATAAAAACCCATATATAATAGAAACACAGATTATCTCAATATCAAAGTTTTCAATCCAAAATTTCACTAATCACAAAACCACAAAGAAAAATCTATCTTACAATTCGAGAGAATGAAGATTCAAGAGTAAAATTTTGTTATATAATTTCTCCTAGTCGCTCATTTAAAGTATCAAATATGATTTCTCGCTATAAAAACCCATATATAATAGAAACACAGATTATCTCAATATCAAAAGTTTTCAATCCAAAATTTCACTTATCACAAAACCACAAAGAAAAATCTATCTTACAATTCGAGAGAATTAAGATTCAAGAGTAAAATTTTGTTATATAATTTCTCCTAGTCGCTCATTCAAAGTATCAAATATGATTTCTCGCTATAAAAACCCATATATAATAGAAACACAGATTATCTCAATATCAAAAGTTTTCAATCCAAAATTTCACTTATCACAAAACCACAAAGAAAAATCTATCTTACAATTCGAGAGAATGAAGATTCAAGAGTAAAATTTTGTTATATAATTTCTCCTAGTCGCTCATTTAAAGTATCAAATATGATTTCTCGCTATAAAAACCCATATATAATAGAAACACAGATTATCTCAATATCAAAAGTTTTCAATCCAAAATTTCACTTATCACAAAACCACAAAGAAAAATCTATCTTACAATTCGAGAGAATTAAGATTCAAGAGTAAAATTTTGTTATATAATTTCTCCTAGTCGCTCATTTAAAGTATCAAATATGATTTCTCGCTATAAAAACCCATATATAATAGAAACACAGATTATCTCAATATCAAAAGTTTTCAATCCAAAATTTCACTTATCACAAAACCACAAAGAAAAGTCTATCTTACAATTCAAGAGAATGAAGATTCAAGAAAAAAATTTTGTTATATAATTTCTCCTAGTCGCTCATTTAAAGTATCAAATATGATTTCTCGCTATAAAAACCCATATATAATAGAAACACAGATTATCTCAATATCAAAAGTTTTCAATCCAAAATTTCACTAAGCATAAAACCACAAAGAAAAATCTATCTGTCAATTCAAGAGAATGAAGATTCAAGAGTAAAATGTTGTTATATAATTTCTCCTTGTCCTTCATTTAAAGTATCAAATATGATTTCTCGCTATAAAAACCCATATATAATAGAAACACAGATTATCTCAATATCAAAAGTTTTCAATCCAAAATTTCACTAAGCATAAAACCACAAAGAAAAATCTACCTGTCAATTCAAGAGAATGAAGATTCAAGAGTAAAATGTTGTTATATAATTTCTCCTAGTTGCTCATTTAAAGTATCAAATATGATTTCTCGCTATAAAAACCCATATATAATAGAAACACAGATTATCTCAATGTCAAAGGTTTTCAATCCAAAATTTCACTAATCATAAAACCACAAAGAAAAATGTATATGTCAGTTCAAGAAAATGAAGATTCAAGAGTAAAATTTTGTTATATAATTTCTCCTAGTCGCTCATTTAAAGTATCAAATATGATTTCTCGCTATAAAAACCCGTATATAATAGAAACACAGATTATCTCAATTTCAAAAGTTTTCAATCCAAAATTTCACTAATCATAAAACCACAAAGAAAAATGTATATGTCAGTTCAAGAAAATGAAGATTCAAGAGTAAAATTTTGTTATATAATTTCTCCTAGTCGCTCATTTAAAGTATCAAATATGATTTCTCGCTATAAAAACCCATATATAATAGAAACACAGATTATCTCAATATCAAAAGTTTTCAATCCAAAATTTCACTTATCACAAAACCACAAAGAAAAGTCTATCTTACAATTCAAGAGAATGAAGATTCAAGAGTAAAATTTTGTTATATAATTTCTCCTAGTCGCTCATTTAAAGTATCAAATATGATTTCTCGCTATAAAAACCCGTATATAATAGAAACACAGATTATCTCAATTTCAAAAGTTTTCAATCCAAAATTTCACTAATCATAAAACCACAAAGAAAAATGTATATGTCAGTTCAAGAAAATGAAGATTCAAGAGTAAAATTTTGTTATATAATTTCTCCTAGTCGCTCATTTAAAGTATCAAATATGATTTCTCGCTATAAAAACCCGTATATAATAGAAACACAGATTATCTCAATATCAAAAGTTTTCAATCCAAAATTTCACTAAGCATAAAACCACAAAGAAAAATCTATCTGTCAATTCAAGAGAATGAAGATTCAAGAGTAAAATGTTGTTATATAATTTCTCCTTGTCCTTCATTTAAAGTATCAAATATGATTTCTCGCTATAAAAACCCATATATAATAGAAACACAGATTATCTCAATATCAAAAGTTTTCAATCCAAAATTTCACTAAGCATAAAACCACAAAGAAAAATCTATCTGTCAATTCAAGAGAATGAAGATTCAAGAGTAAAATGTTGTTAAATAATTTCTCCTTGTCCTTCATTTAAAGTATCAAATATGATTTCTCGCTATAAAAACCCATATATAATAGAAACACAGATTATCTCAATATCAAAAGTTTTCAATCCAAAATTTCACTAAGCATAAAACCACAAAGAAAAATCTATCTGTCAATTCAAGAGAATGAAGATTCAAGAGTAAAATGTTGTTATATAATTTCTCCTAGTTGCTCATTTAAAGTATCAAATATGATTTCTCGCTATAAAAACCCATATATAATAGAAACACAGATTATCTCAATATCAAAAGTTTTCAATCCAAAATTTCACTAAGCATAAAACCACAAAGAAAAATCTATCTGTCAATTCAAGAGAATGAAGATTCAAGAGTAAAATGTTGTTATATAATTTCTCCTAGTTGCTCATTTAAAGTATCAAATATGATTTCTCGCTATAAAAACCCATATATAATAGAAACACAGATTATCTCAATATCAAAAGTTTTCAATCCAAAATTTCACTAAGCATAAAACCACAAAGAAAAATCTATCTGTCAATTCAAGAGAATGAAGATTCAAGAGTAAAATGTTGTTATATAATTTCTCCTAGTTGCTCATTTAAAGTATCAAATATGATTTCTCGCTATAAAAACCCATATATAATAGAAACACAGATTATCTCAATATCAAAAGTTTTCAATCCAAAATTTCACTAAGCATAAAACCACAAAGAAAAATCTATCGGTCAATTCAAGAGAATGAAGATTCAAGAGTAAAATGTTGTTATATAATTTCTCCTAGTCGCTCATTTAAAGTATCAAATATGATTTCTCGCTATAAAAACCCATATATAATAGAAACACAGATTATCTCAATATCAAAAGTTTTCAATCCAAAATTTCACTTATCACAAAACCACAAAGAAAAATCTATCTTACAATTCGAGAGAATGAAGATTCAAGAGTAAAATTTTGTTATATAATTTCTCCTAGTCGCTCATTTAAAGTATCAAATATGATTTCTCGCTATAAAAACCCATATATAATAGAAACACAGATTATCTCAATATCAAAAGTTTTCAATCCAAAATTTCACTAATCACAAAACCACAAAGAAAAATCTATCTTACAATTCGAGAGAATGAAGATTCAAGAGTAAAATTTTGTTATATAATTTCTCCTAGTCGCTCATTTAAAGTATCAAATATGATTTCTCGCTATAAAAACCCATATATAATAGAAACACAGATTATCTCAATATCAAAAGTTTTCAATCCAAAATTTCACTTATCACAAAACCACAAAGAAAAATCTATCTTACAATTCGAGAGAATTAAGATTCAAGAGTAAAATTTTGTTATATAATTTCTCCTAGTCGCTCATTTAAAGTATCAAATATGATTTCTCGCTATAAAAACCCATATATAATAGAAACACAGATTATCTCAATATCAAAAGTTTTCAATCCAAAATTTCACTAAGCATAAAACCACAAAGAAAAATCTATCTGTCAATTCAAGAGAATGAAGATTCAAGAGTAAAATGTTGTTATATAATTTCTCCTTGTCCTTCATTTAAAGTATCAAATATGATTTCTCGCTATAAAAACCCATATATAATAGAAACACAGATTATCTCAATATCAAAAGTTTTCAATCCAAAATTTCACTAAGCATAAAACCACAAAGAAAAATCTATCTGTCAATTCAAGAGAATGAAGATTCAAGAGTAAAATGTTGTTATATAATTTCTCCTAGTTGCTCATTTAAAGTATCAAATATGATTTCTCGCTATAAAAACCCATATATAATAGAAACACAGATTATCTCAATATCAAAAGTTTTCAATCCAAAATTTCACTAAGCATAAAACCACAAAGAAAAATCTATCTGTCAATTCAAGAGAATGAAGATTCAAGAGTAAAATGTTGTTATATAATTTCTCCTTGTCCTTCATTTAAAGTATCAAATATGATTTCTCGCTATAAAAACCCATATATAATAGAAACACAGATTATCTCAATATCAAAAGTTTTCAATCCAAAATTTCACTAAGCATAAAACCACAAAGAAAAATCTATCTGTCAATTCAAGAGAATGAAGATTCAAGAGTAAAATGTTGTTATATAATTTCTCCTAGTTGCTCATTTAAAGTATCAAATATGATTTCTCGCTATAAAAACCCATATATAATAGAAACACAGATTATCTCAATATCAAAAGTTTTCAATCCAAAATTTCACTTATCACAAAACCACAAAGAAAAGTCTATCTTACAATTCAAGAGAATGAAGATTCAAGAGTAAAATTTTGTTATATAATTTCTCCTAGTCGCTCATTTAAAGTATCAAATATGATTTCTCGCTATAAAAACCCATATATAATAGAAACACAGATTATCTCAATATCAAAAGTTTTCAATCCAAAATTTCACTTATCACAAAACCACAAAGAAAAATCTATCTTACAATTCGAGAGAATGAAGATTCAAGAGTAAAATTTTGTTATATAATTTCTCCTAGTCGCTCATTTAAAGTATCAAATATGATTTCTCGCTATAAAAACCCATATATAATAGAAACACAGATTATCTCAATATCAAAAGTTTTCAATCCAAAATTTCACTTATCACAAAACCACAAAGAAAAATCTATCTTACAATTCGAGAGAATGAAGATTCAAGAGTAAAATTTTGTTATATAATTTCTCCTAGTCGCTCATTTAAAGTATCAAATATGATTTCTCGCTATAAAAACCCATATATAATAGAAACACAGATTATCTCAATATCAAAAGTTTTCAATCCAAAATTTCACTAATCACAAAACCACAAAGAAAAATCTATCTTACAATTCGAGAGAATGAAGATTCAAGAGTAAAATTTTGTTATATAATTTCTCCTAGTCGCTCATTTAAAGTATCAAATATGATTTCTCGCTATAAAAACCCATATATAATAGAAACACAGATTATCTCAATATCAAAAGTTTTCAATCCAAAATTTCACTTATCACAAAACCACAAAGAAAAATCTATCTTACAATTCGAGAGAATTAAGATTCAAGAGTAAAATTTTGTTATATAATTTCTCCTAGTCGCTCATTTAAAGTATCAAATATGATTTCTCGCTATAAAAACCCATATATAATAGAAACACAGATTATCTCAATATCAAAAGTTTTCAATCCAAAATTTCACTAAGCATAAAACCACAAAGAAAAATCTATCTGTCAATTCAAGAGAATGAAGATTCAAGAGTAAAATGTTGTTATATAATTTCTCCTTGTCCTTCATTTAAAGTATCAAATATGATTTCTCGCTATAAAAACCCATATATAATAGAAACACAGATTATCTCAATATCAAAAGTTTTCAATCCAAAATTTCACTAAGCATAAAACCACAAAGAAAAATCTATCTGTCAATTCAAGAGAATGAAGATTCAAGAGTAAAATGTTGTTATATAATTTCTCCTAGTTGCTCATTTAAAGTATCAAATATGATTTCTCGCTATAAAAACCCATATATAATAGAAACACAGATTATCTCAATATCAAAAGTTTTCAATCCAAAATTTCACTAAGCATAAAACCACAAAGAAAAATCTATCTGTCAATTCAAGAGAATGAAGATTCAAGAGTAAAATGTTGTTATATAATTTCTCCTTGTCCTTCATTTAAAGTATCAAATATGATTTCTCGCTATAAAAACCCATATATAATAGAAACACAGATTATCTCAATATCAAAAGTTTTCAATCCAAAATTTCACTAAGCATAAAACCACAAAGAAAAATCTATCTGTCAATTCAAGAGAATGAAGATTCAAGAGTAAAATGTTGTTATATAATTTCTCCTAGTTGCTCATTTAAAGTATCAAATATGATTTCTCGCTATAAAAACCCATATATAATAGAAACACAGATTATCTCAATATCAAAAGTTTTCAATCCAAAATTTCACTTATCACAAAACCACAAAGAAAAGTCTATCTTACAATTCAAGAGAATGAAGATTCAAGAGTAAAATTTTGTTATATAATTTCTCCTAGTCGCTCATTTAAAGTATCAAATATGATTTCTCGCTATAAAAACCCATATATAATAGAAACACAGATTATCTCAATATCAAAAGTTTTCAATCCAAAATTTCACTTATCACAAAACCACAAAGAAAAATCTATCTTACAATTCGAGAGAATGAAGATTCAAGAGTAAAATTTTGTTATATAATTTCTCCTAGTCGCTCATTTAAAGTATCAAATATGATTTCTCGCTATAAAAACCCATATATAATAGAAACACAGATTATCTCAATATCAAAAGTTTTCAATCCAAAATTTCACTTATCACAAAACCACAAAGAAAAATCTATCTTACAATTCGAGAGAATGAAGATTCAAGAGTAAAATTTTGTTATATAATTTCTCCTAGTCGCTCATTTAAAGTATCAAATATGATTTCTCGCTATAAAAACCCATATATAATAGAAACACAGATTATCTCAATATCAAAAGTTTTCAATCCAAAATTTCACTAATCACAAAACCACAAAGAAAAATCTATCTTACAATTCGAGAGAATGAAGATTCAAGAGTAAAATTTTGTTATATAATTTCTCCTAGTCGCTCATTTAAAGTATCAAATATGATTTCTCGCTATAAAAACCCATATATAATAGAAACACAGATTATCTCAATATCAAAAGTTTTCAATCCAAAATTTCACTTATCACAAAACCACAAAGAAAAATCTATCTTACAATTCGAGAGAATTAAGATTCAAGAGTAAAATTTTGTTATATAATTTCTCCTAGTCGCTCATTTAAAGTATCAAATATGATTTCTCGCTATAAAAACCCATATATAATAGAAACACAGATTATCTCAATATCAAAAGTTTTCAATCCAAAATTTCACTAAGCATAAAACCACAAAGAAAAATCTATCTGTCAATTCAAGAGAATGAAGATTCAAGAGTAAAATGTTGTTATATAATTTCTCCTTGTCCTTCATTTAAAGTATCAAATATGATTTCTCGCTATAAAAACCCATATATAATAGAAACACAGATTATCTCAATATCAAAAGTTTTCAATCCAAAATTTCACTTATCACAAAACCACAAAGAAAAATCTATCTTACAATTCGAGAGAATGAAGATTCAAGAGTAAAATTTTGTTATATAATTTCTCCTAGTCGCTCATTTAAAGTATCAAATATGATTTCTCGCTATAAAAACCCATATATAATAGAAACACAGATTATCTCAATATCAAAAGTTTTCAATCCAAAATTTCACTTATCACAAAACCACAAAGAAAAATCTATCTTACAATTCGAGAGAATTAAGATTCAAGAGTAAAATTTTGTTATATAATTTCTCCTAGTCGCTCATTTAAAGTATCAAATATGATTTCTCGCTATAAAAACCCATATATAATAGAAACACAGATTATCTCAATATCAAAAGTTTTCAATCCAAAATTTCACTAAGCATAAAACCACAAAGAAAAATCTATCTGTCAATTCAAGAGAATGAAGATTCAAGAGTAAAATGTTGTTATATAATTTCTCCTTGTCCTTCATTTAAAGTATCAAATATGATTTCTCGCTATAAAAACCCATATATAATAGAAACACAGATTATCTCAATATCAAAAGTTTTCAATCCAAAATTTCACTAAGCATAAAACCACAAAGAAAAATCTATCTGTCAATTCAAGAGAATGAAGATTCAAGAGTAAAATGTTGTTATATAATTTCTCCTAGTTGCTCATTTAAAGTATCAAATATGATTTCTCGCTATAAAAACCCATATATAATAGAAACACAGATTATCTCAATATCAAAAGTTTTCAATCCAAAATTTCACTAAGCATAAAACCACAAAGAAAAATCTATCTGTCAATTCAAGAGAATGAAGATTCAAGAGTAAAATGTTGTTATATAATTTCTCCTTGTCCTTCATTTAAAGTATCAAATATGATTTCTCGCTATAAAAACCCATATATAATAGAAACACAGATTATCTCAATATCAAAAGTTTTCAATCCAAAATTTCACTTATCACAAAACCACAAAGAAAAATCTATCTTACAATTCGAGAGAATGAAGATTCAAGAGTAAAATTTTGTTATATAATTTCTCCTAGTCGCTCATTTAAAGTATCAAATATGATTTCTCGCTATAAAAACCCATATATAATAGAAACACAGATTATCTCAATATCAAAAGTTTTCAATCCAAAATTTCACTTATCACAAAACCACAAAGAAAAGTCTATATTACAATTCGAGAGAATGAAGATTCAAGAGTGAAATTTTGTTATATAATTTCTCCTAGTCGCTCATTTAAAGTATCAAATATGATTTCTCGCTATAAAAACCCATATATAATAGAAACACAGATTATCTCAATATCAAAAGTTTTCAATCCAAAATTTCACTAATCACAAAACCACAAAGAAAAATCTATCTTACAATTCGAGAGAATGAAGATTCAAGAGTAAAATTTTGTTATATAATTTCTCCTAGTCGCTCATTTAAAGTATCAAATATGATTTCTCGCTATAAAAACCCATATATAATAGAAACACAGATTATCTCAATATCAAAAGTTTTCAATCCAAAATTTCACTTATCACAAAACCACAAAGAAAAATCTATCTTACAATTCGAGAGAATGAAGATTCAAGAGTAAAATTTTGTTATATAATTTCTCCTAGTCGCTCATTTAAAGTATCAAATATGATTTCTCGCTATAAAAACCCATATATAATAGAAACACAGATTATCTCAATATCAAAAGTTTTCAATCCAAAATTTCACTAATCACAAAACCACAAAGAAAAATCTATCTTACAATTCGAGAGAATGAAGATTCAAGAGTAAAATTTTGTTATATAATTTCTCCTAGTCGCTCATTTAAAGTATCAAATATGATTTCTCGCTATAAAAACCCATATATAATAGAAACACAGATTATCTCAATATCAAAAGTTTTCAATCCAAAATTTCACTTATCACAAAACCACAAAGAAAAATCTATCTTACAATTCGAGAGAATTAAGATTCAAGAGTAAAATTTTGTTATATAATTTCTCCTAGTCGCTCATTTAAAGTATCAAATATGATTTCTCGCTATAAAAACCCATATATAATAGAAACACAGATTATCTCAATATCAAAAGTTTTCAATCCAAAATTTCACTAAGCATAAAACCACAAAGAAAAATCTATCTGTCAATTCAAGAGAATGAAGATTCAAGAGTAAAATGTTGTTATATAATTTCTCCTAGTTGCTCATTTTAAGTATCAAATATGATTTCTCGCTATAAAAACCCATATATAATAGAAACACAGATTATCTCAATATCAAAAGTTTTCAATCCAAAATTTCACTAAGCATAAAACCACAAAGAAAAATCTATCTGTCAATTCAAGAGAATGAAGATTCAAGAGTAAAATGTTGTTATATAATTTCTCCTTGTCCTTCATTTAAAGTATCAAATATGATTTCTCGCTATAAAAACCCATATATAATAGAAACACAGATTATCTCAATATCAAAAGTTTTCAATCCAAAATTTCACTAAGCATAAAACCACAAAGAAAAATCTATCTGTCAATTCAAGAGAATGAAGATTCAAGAGTAAAATGTTGTTATATAATTTCTCCTAGTTGCTCATTTAAAGTATCAAATATGATTTCTCGCTATAAAAACCCATATATAATAGAAACACAGATTATCTCAATATCAAAAGTTTTCAATCCAAAATTTCACTTATCACAAAACCACAAAGAAAAGTCTATCTTACAATTCAAGAGAATAAAGATTCAAGAGTAAAATTTTGTTATATAATTTCTCCTAGTCGCTCATTTAAAGTATCAAATATGATTTCTCGCTATAAAAACCCATATATAATAGAAACACAGATTATCTCAATATCAAAAGTTTTCAATCCAAAATTTCACTTATCACAAAACCACAAAGAAAAATCTATCTTACAATTCGAGAGAATGAAGATTCAAGAGTAAAATTTTGTTATATAATTTCTCCTAGTCGCTCATTTAAAGTATCAAATATGATTTCTCGCTATAAAAACCCATATATAATAGAAACACAGATTATCTCAATATCAAAAGTTTTCAATCCAAAATTTCACTTATCACAAAACCACAAAGAAAAATCTATCTTACAATTCGAGAGAATGAAGATTCAAGAGTAAAATTTTGTTATATAATTTCTCCTAGTCGCTCATTTAAAGTATCAAATATGATTTCTCGCTATAAAAACCCATATATAATAGAAACACAGATTATCTCAATATCAAAAGTTTTCAATCCAAAATTTCACTAATCACAAAACCACAAAGAAAAATCTATCTTACAATTCGAGAGAATGAAGATTCAAGAGTAAAATTTTGTTATATAATTTCTCCTAGTCGCTCATTTAAAGTATCAAATATGATTTCTCGCTATAAAAACCCATATATAATAGAAACACAGATTATCTCAATATCAAAAGTTTTCAATCCAAAATTTCACTTATCACAAAACCACAAAGAAAAATCTATCTTACAATTCGAGAGAATTAAGATTCAAGAGTAAAATTTTGTTATATAATTTCTCCTAGTCGCTCATTTAAAGTATCAAATATGATTTCTCGCTATAAAAACCCATATATAATAGAAACACAGATTATCTCAATATCAAAAGTTTTCAATCCAAAATTTCACTAAGCATAAAACCACAAAGAAAAATCTATCTGTCAATTCAAGAGAATGAAGATTCAAGAGTAAAATGTTGTTATATAATTTCTCCTTGTCCTTCATTTAAAGTATCAAATATGATTTCTCGCTATAAAAACCCATATATAATAGAAACACAGATTATCTCAATATCAAAAGTTTTCAATCCAAAATTTCACTAAGCATAAAACCACAAAGAAAAATCTATCTGTCAATTCAAGAGAATGAAGATTCAAGAGTAAAATGTTGTTATATAATTTCTCCTAGTTGCTCATTTAAAGTATCAAATATGATTTCTCGCTATAAAAACCCATATATAATAGAAACACAGATTATCTCAATATCAAAAGTTTTCAATCCAAAATTTCACTAAGCATAAAACCACAAAGAAAAATCTATCTGTCAATTCAAGAGAATGAAGATTCAAGAGTAAAATGTTGTTATATAATTTCTCCTTGTCCTTCATTTAAAGTATCAAATATGATTTCTCGCTATAAAAACCCATATATAATAGAAACACAGATTATCTCAATATCAAAAGTTTTCAATCCAAAATTTCACTAAGCATAAAACCACAAAGAAAAATCTATCTGTCAATTCAAGAGAATGAAGATTCAAGAGTAAAATGTTGTTATATAATTTCTCCTAGTTGCTCATTTAAAGTATCAAATATGATTTCTCGCTATAAAAACCCATATATAATAGAAACACAGATTATCTCAATATCAAAAGTTTTCAATCCAAAATTTCACTTATCACAAAACCACAAAGAAAAGTCTATCTTACAATTCAAGAGAATGAAGATTCAAGAGTAAAATTTTGTTATATAATTTCTCCTAGTCGCTCATTTAAAGTATCAAATATGATTTCTCGCTATAAAAACCCATATATAATAGAAACACAGATTATCTCAATATCAAAAGTTTTCAATCCAAAATTTCACTTATCACAAAACCACAAAGAAAAATCTATCTTACAATTCGAGAGAATGAAGATTCAAGAGTAAAATTTTGTTATATAATTTCTCCTAGTCGCTCATTTAAAGTATCAAATATGATTTCTCGCTATAAAAACCCATATATAATAGAAACACAGATTATCTCAATATCAAAAGTTTTCAATCCAAAATTTCACTTATCACAAAACCACAAAGAAAAATCTATCTTACAATTCGAGAGAATGAAGATTCAAGAGTAAAATTTTGTTATATAATTTCTCCTAGTCGCTCATTTAAAGTATCAAATATGATTTCTCGCTATAAAAACCCATATATAATAGAAACACAGATTATCTCAATATCAAAAGTTTTCAATCCAAAATTTCACTAATCACAAAACCACAAAGAAAAATCTATCTTACAATTCGAGAGAATGAAGATTCAAGAGTAAAATTTTGTTATATAATTTCTCCTAGTCGCTCATTTAAAGTATCAAATATGATTTCTCGCTATAAAAACCCATATATAATAGAAACACAGATTATCTCAATATCAAAAGTTTTCAATCCAAAATTTCACTTATCACAAAACCACAAAGAAAAATCTATCTTACAATTCGAGAGAATTAAGATTCAAGAGTAAAATTTTGTTATATAATTTCTCCTAGTCGCTCATTTAAAGTATCAAATATGATTTCTCGCTATAAAAACCCATATATAATAGAAACACAGATTATCTCAATATCAAAAGTTTTCAATCCAAAATTTCACTAAGCATAAAACCACAAAGAAAAATCTATCTGTCAATTCAAGAGAATGAAGATTCAAGAGTAAAATGTTGTTATATAATTTCTCCTTGTCCTTCATTTAAAGTATCAAATATGATTTCTCGCTATAAAAACCCATATATAATAGAAACACAGATTATCTCAATATCAAAAGTTTTCAATCCAAAATTTCACTTATCACAAAACCACAAAGAAAAATCTATCTTACAATTCGAGAGAATGAAGATTCAAGAGTAAAATTTTGTTATATAATTTCTCCTAGTCGCTCATTTAAAGTATCAAATATGATTTCTCGCTATAAAAACCCATATATAATAGAAACACAGATTATCTCAATATCAAAGTTTTCAATCCAAAATTTCACTAATCACAAAACCACAAAGAAAAATCTATCTTACAATTCGAGAGAATGAAGATTCAAAAGTAAAATTTTGTTATATAATTTCTCCTAGTCGCTCATTTAAAGTATCAAATATGATTTCTCGCTATAAAAACCCATATATAATAGAAACACAGATTATCTCAATATCAAAAGTTTTCAATCCAAAATTTCACTTATCACAAAACCACAAAGAAAAATCTATCTTACAATTCGAGAGAATTAAGATTCAAGAGTAAAATTTTGTTATATAATTTCTCCTAGTCGCTCATTTAAAGTATCAAATATGATTTCTCGCTATAAAAACCCATATATAATAGAAACACAGATTATCTCAATATCAAAAGTTTTCAATCCAAAATTTCACTTATCACAAAACCACAAAGAAAAGTCTATCTTACAATTCAAGAGAATGAAGATTCAAGAAAAAAATTTTGTTATATAATTTCTCCTAGTCGCTCATTTAAAGTATCAAATATGATTTCTCGCTATAAAAACCCATATATAATAGAAACACAGATTATCTCAATATCAAAAGTTTTCAATCCAAAATTTCACTAAGCATAAAACCACAAAGAAAAATCTATCTGTCAATTCAAGAGAATGAAGATTCAAGAGTAAAATGTTGTTATATAATTTCTCCTTGTCCTTCATTTAAAGTATCAAATATGATTTCTCGCTATAAAAACCCATATATAATAGAAACACAGATTATCTCAATATCAAAAGTTTTCAATCCAAAATTTCACTAAGCATAAAACCACAAAGAAAAATCTATCTGTCAATTCAAGAGAATGAAGATTCAAGAGTAAAATGTTGTTATATAATTTCTCCTAGTTGCTCATTTAAAGTATCAAATATGATTTCTCGCTATAAAAACCCATATATAATAGAAACACAGATTATCTCAATGTCAAAGGTTTTCAATCCAAAATTTCACTAATCATAAAACCACAAAGAAAAATGTATATGTCAGTTCAAGAAAATGAAGATTCAAGAGTAAAATTTTGTTATATAATTTCTCCTAGTCGCTCATTTAAAGTATCAAATATGATTTCTCGCTATAAAAACCCGTATATAATAGAAACACAGATTATCTCAATTTCAAAAGTTTTCAATCCAAAATTTCACTAATCATAAAACCACAAAGAAAAATGTATATGTCAGTTCAAGAAAATGAAGATTCAAGAGTAAAATTTTGTTATATAATTTCTCCTAGTCGCTCATTTAAAGTATCAAATATGATTTCTCGCTATAAAAACCCATATATAATAGAAACACAGATTATCTCAATATCAAAAGTTTTCAATCCAAAATTTCACTTATCACAAAACCACAAAGAAAAGTCTATCTTACAATTCAAGAGAATGAAGATTCAAGAGTAAAATTTTGTTATATAATTTCTCCTAGTCGCTCATTTAAAGTATCAAATATGATTTCTCGCTATAAAAACCCATATATAATAGAAACACAGATTATCTCAATATCAAAAGTTTTCAATCCAAAATTTCACTAAGCATAAAACCACAAAGAAAAATCTATCTGTCAATTCAAGAGAATGAAGATTCAAGAGTAAAATGTTGTTATATAATTTCTCCTTGTCCTTCATTTAAAGTATCAAATATGATTTCTCGCTATAAAAACCCATATATAATAGAAACACAGATTATCTCAATATCAAAAGTTTTCAATCCAAAATTTCACTAAGCATAAAACCACAAAGAAAAATCTATCTGTCAATTCAAGAGAATGAAGATTCAAGAGTAAAATGTTGTTATATAATTTCTCCTAGTTGCTCATTTAAAGTATCAAATATGATTTCTCGCTATAAAAACCCATATATAATAGAAACACAGATTATCTCAATATCAAAAGTTTTCAATCCAAAATTTCACTAAGCATAAAACCACAAAGAAAAATCTATCTGTCAATTCAAGAGAATGAAGATTCAAGAGTAAAATGTTGTTATATAATTTCTCCTAGTTGCTCATTTAAAGTATCAAATATGATTTCTCGCTATAAAAACCCATATATAATAGAAACACAGATTATCTCAATATCAAAAGTTTTCAATCCAAAATTTCACTAAGCATAAAACCACAAAGAAAAATCTATCTGTCAATTCAAGAGAATGAAGATTCAAGAGTAAAATGTTGTTATATAATTTCTCCTAGTTGCTCATTTAAAGTATCAAATATGATTTCTCGCTATAAAAACCCATATATAATAGAAACACAGATTATCTCAATATCAAAAGTTTTCAATCCAAAATTTCACTTATCACAAAACCACAAAGAAAAGTCTATCTTACAATTCAAGAGAATGAAGATTCAAGAGTAAAATTTTGTTATAAAATTTCTCCTAGTCGCTCATTTAAAGTATCAAATATGATTTCTCGCTATAAAAACCCATATATAATAGAAACACAGATTATCTCAATATCAAAAGTTTTCAATCCAAAATTTCACTTATCACAAAACCACAAAGAAAAATCTATCTTACAATTCGAGAGAATGAAGATTCAAGAGTAAAATTTTGTTATATAATTTCTCCTAGTCGCTCATTTAAAGTATCAAATATGATTTCTCGCTATAAAAACCCATATATAATAGAAACACAGATTATCTCAATATCAAAAGTTTTCAATCCAAAATTTCACTTATCACAAAACCACAAAGAAAAGTCTATCTTACAATTCAAGAGAATGAAGATTCAAGAGTAAAATTTTGTTATATAATTTCTCCTAGTCGCTCATTTAAAGTATCAAATATGATTTCTCGCTATAAAAACCCATATATAATAGAAACACAGATTATCTCAATATCAAAAGTTTTCAATCCAAAATTTCACTAAGCATAAAACCACAAAGAAAAATCTATCTGTCAATTCAAGAGAATGAAGATTCAAGAGTAAAATGTTGTTATATAATTTCTCCTTGTCCTTCATTTAAAGTATCAAATATGATTTCTCGCTATAAAAACCCATATATAATAGAAACACAGATTATCTCAATATCAAAAGTTTTCAATCCAAAATTTCACTAAGCATAAAACCACAAAGAAAAATCTATCTGTCAATTCAAGAGAATGAAGATTCAAGAGTAAAATGTTGTTATATAATTTCTCCTAGTTGCTCATTTAAAGTATCAAATATGATTTCTCGCTATAAAAACCCATATATAATAGAAACACAGATTATCTCAATGTCAAAGGTTTTCAATCCAAAATTTCACTAATCATAAAACCACAAAGAAAAATGTATATGTCAGTTCAAGAAAATGAAGATTCAAGAGTAAAATTTTGTTATATAATTTCTCCTAGTCGCTCATTTAAAGTATCAAATATGATTTCTCGCTATAAAAACCCGTATATAATAGAAACACAGATTATCTCAATTTCAAAAGTTTTCAATCCAAAATTTCACTAATCATAAAACCACAAAGAAAAATGTATATGTCAGTTCAAGAAAATGAAGATTCAAGAGTAAAATTTTGTTATATAATTTCTCCTAGTCGCTCATTTAAAGTATCAAATATGATTTCTCGCTATAAAAACCCATATATAATAGAAACACAGATTATCTCAATATCAAAAGTTTTCAATCCAAAATTTCACTTATCACAAAACCACAAAGAAAAGTCTATCTTACAATTCAAGAGAATGAAGATTCAAGAGTAAAATTTTGTTATATAATTTCTCCTAGTCGCTCATTTAAAGTATCAAATATGATTTCTCGCTATAAAAACCCATATATAATAGAAACACAGATTATCTCAATATCAAAAGTTTTCAATCCAAAATTTCACTAAGCATAAAACCACAAAGAAAAATCTATCTGTCAATTCAAGAGAATGAAGATTCAAGAGTAAAATGTTGTTATATAATTTCTCCTTGTCCTTCATTTAAAGTATCAAATATGATTTCTCGCTATAAAAACCCATATATAATAGAAACACAGATTATCTCAATATCAAAAGTTTTCAATCCAAAATTTCACTAAGCATAAAACCACAAAGAAAAATCTATCTGTCAATTCAAGAGAATGAAGATTCAAGAGTAAAATGTTGTTATATAATTTCTCCTAGTTGCTCATTTAAAGTATCAAATATGATTTCTCGCTATAAAAACCCATATATAATAGAAACACAGATTATCTCAATGTCAAAGGTTTTCAATCCAAAATTTCACTAATCATAAAACCACAAAGAAAAATGTATATGTCAGTTCAAGAAAATGAAGATTCAAGAGTAAAATTTTGTTATATAATTTCTCCTAGTCGCTCATTTAAAGTATCAAATATGATTTCTCGCTATAAAAACCCGTATATAATAGAAACACAGATTATCTCAATTTCAAAAGTTTTCAATCCAAAATTTCACTAATCATAAAACCACAAAGAAAAATGTATATGTCAGTTCAAGAAAATGAAGATTCAAGAGTAAAATTTTGTTATATAATTTCTCCTAGTCGCTCATTTAAAGTATCAAATATGATTTCTCGCTATAAAAACCCATATATAATAGAAACACAGATTATCTCAATATCAAAAGTTTTCAATCCAAAATTTCACTTATCACAAAACCACAAAGAAAAGTCTATCTTACAATTCAAGAGAATGAAGATTCAAGAGTAAAATTTTGTTATATAATTTCTCCTAGTCGCTCATTTAAAGTATCAAATATGATTTCTCGCTATAAAAACCCATATATAATAGAAACACAGATTATCTCAATATCAAAAGTTTTCAATCCAAAATTTCACTAAGCATAAAACCACAAAGAAAAATCTATCTGTCAATTCAAGAGAATGAAGATTCAAGAGTAAAATGTTGTTATATAATTTCTCCTTGTCCTTCATTTAAAGTATCAAATATGATTTCTCGCTATAAAAACCCATATATAATAGAAACACAGATTATCTCAATATCAAAAGTTTTCAATCCAAAATTTCACTAAGCATAAAACCACAAAGAAAAATCTATCTGTCAATTCAAGAGAATGAAGATTCAAGAGTAAAATGTTGTTATATAATTTCTCCTAGTTGCTCATTTAAAGTATCAAATATGATTTCTCGCTATAAAAACCCATATATAATAGAAACACAGATTATCTCAATATCAAAAGTTTTCAATCCAAAATTTCACTAAGCATAAAACCACAAAGAAAAATCTATCTGTCAATTCAAGAGAATGAAGATTCAAGAGTAAAATGTTGTTATATAATTTCTCCTTGTCCTTCATTTAAAGTATCAAATATGATTTCTCGCTATAAAAACCCATATATAATAGAAACACAGATTATCTCAATATCAAAAGTTTTCAATCCAAAATTTCACTAAGCATAAAACCACAAAGAAAAATCTATCTGTCAATTCAAGAGAATGAAGATTCAAGAGTAAAATGTTGTTATATAATTTCTCCTAGTTGCTCATTTAAAGTATCAAATATGATTTCTCGCTATAAAAACCCATATATAATAGAAACACAGATTATCTCAATATCAAAAGTTTTCAATCCAAAATTTCACTAAGCATAAAACCACAAAGAAAAATCTATCTGTCAATTCAAGAGAATGAAGATTCAAGAGTAAAATGTTGTTATATAATTTCTCCTAGTTGCTCATTTAAAGTATCAAATATGATTTCTCGCTATAAAAACCCATATATAATAGAAACACAGATTATCTCAATATCAAAAGTTTTCAATCCAAAATTTCACTAAGCATAAAACCACAAAGAAAAATCTATCTGTCAATTCAAGAGAATGAAGATTCAAGAGTAAAATGTTGTTATATAATTTCTCCTAGTTGCTCATTTAAAGTATCAAATATGATTTCTCGCTATAAAAACTCATATATAATAGAAACACAGATTATCTCAATATCAAAAGTTTTCAATCCAAAATTTCACTTATCACAAAACCACAAAGAAAAGTCTATCTTACAATTCAAGAGAATGAAGATTCAAGAGTAAAATTTTGTTATAAAATTTCTCCTAGTCGCTCATTTAAAGTATCAAATATGATTTCTCGCTATAAAAACCCATATATAATAGAAACACAGATTATCTCAATATCAAAAGTTTTCAATCCAAAATTTCACTTATCACAAAACCACAAAGAAAAATCTATCTTACAATTCGAGAGAATGAAGATTCAAGAGTAAAATTTTGTTATATAATTTCTCCTAGTCGCTCATTTAAAGTATCAAATATGATTTCTCGCTATAAAAACCCATATATAATAGAAACACAGATTATCTCAATATCAAAAGTTTTCAATCCAAAATTTCACTTATCACAAAACCACAAAGAAAAATCTATCTTACAATTCGAGAGAATTAAGATTCAAGAGTAAAATTTTGTTATATAATTTCTCCTAGTCGCTCATTTAAAGTATCAAATATGATTTCTCGCTATAAAAACCCATATATAATAGAAACACAGATTATCTCAATATCAAAAGTTTTCAATCCAAAATTTCACTAAGCATAAAACCACAAAGAAAAATCTATCTGTCAATTCAAGAGAATGAAGATTCAAGAGTAAAATGTTGTTATATAATTTCTCCTTGTCCTTCATTTAAAGTATCAAATATGATTTCTCGCTATAAAAACCCATATATAATAGAAACACAGATTATCTCAATATCAAAAGTTTTCAATCCAAAATTTCACTAAGCATAAAACCACAAAGAAAAATCTATCTGTCAATTCAAGAGAATGAAGATTCAAGAGTAAAATGTTGTTATATAATTTCTCCTAGTTGCTCATTTAAAGTATCAAATATGATTTCTCGCTATAAAAACCCATATATAATAGAAACACAGATTATCTCAATATCAAAAGTTTTCAATCCAAAATTTCACTAAGCATAAAACCACAAAGAAAAATCTATCTGTCAATTCAAGAGAATGAAGATTCAAGAGTAAAATGTTGTTATATAATTTCTCCTAGTTGCTCATTTAAAGTATCAAATATGATTTCTCGCTATAAAAACCCATATATAATAGAAACACAGATTATCTCAATATCAAAAGTTTTCAATCCAAAATTTCACTAAGCATAAAACCACAAAGAAAAATCTATCTGTCAATTCAAGAGAATGAAGATTCAAGAGTAAAATGTTGTTATATAATTTCTCCTAGTTGCTCATTTAAAGTATCAAATATGATTTCTCGCTATAAAAACCCATATATAATAGAAACACAGATTATCTCAATATCAAAAGTTTTCAATCCAAAATTTCACTAAGCATAAAACCACAAAGAAAAATCTATCTGTCAATTCAAGAGAATGAAGATTCAAGAGTAAAATGTTGTTATATAATTTCTCCTAGTCGCTCATTTAAAGTATCAAATATGATTTCTCGCTATAAAAACCCATATATAATAGAAACACAGATTATCTCAATATCAAAAGTTTTCAATCCAAAATTTCACTAAGCATAAAACCACAAAGAAAAATCTATCTGTCAATTCAAGAGAATGAAGATTCAAGAGTAAAATGTTGTTATATAATTTCTCCTAGTTGCTCATTTAAAGTATCAAATATGATTTCTCGCTATAAAAACCCATATATAATAGAAACACAGATTATCTCAATATCAAAAGTTTTCAATCCAAAATTTCACTTATCACAAAACCACAAAGAAAAATCTATCTTACAATTCGAGAGAATGAAGATTCAAGAGTAAAATGTTGTTATATAATTTCTCCTAGTTGCTCATTTAAAGTATCAAATATGATTTCTCGCTATAAAAACCCATATATAATAGAAACACAGATTATCTCAATATCAAAAGTTTTCAATCCAAAATTTCACTAAGCATAAAACCACAAAGAAAAATCTATCTGTCAATTCAAGAGAATGAAGATTCAAGAGTAAAATGTTGTTATATAATTTCTCCTAGTTGCTCATTTAAAGTATCAAATATGATTTCTCGCTATAAAAACCCATATATAATAGAAACACAGATTATCTCAATATCAAAAGTTTTCAATCCAAAATTTCACTAAGCATAAAACCACAAAGAAAAATCTATCTGTCAATTCAAGAGAATGAAGATTCAAGAGTAAAATGTTGTTATATAATTTCTCCTAGTTGCTCATTTAAAGTATCAAATATGATTTCTCGCTATAAAAACCCATATATAATAGAAACACAGATTATCTCAATATCAAAAGTTTTCAATCCAAAATTTCACTAAGCATAAAACCACAAAGAAAAATCTATCTGTCAATTCAAGAGAATGAAGATTCAAGAGTAAAATGTTGTTATATAATTTCTCCTAGTTGCTCATTTAAAGTATCAAATATGATTTCTCGCTATAAAAACCCATATATAATAGAAACACAGATTATCTCAATATCAAAAGTTTTCAATCCAAAATTTCACTAAGCATAAAACCACAAAGAAAAATCTATCTGTCAATTCAAGAGAATGAAGATTCAAGAGTAAAATGTTGTTATATAATTTCTCCTAGTTGCTCATTTAAAGTATCAAATATGATTTCTCGCTATAAAAACCCATATATAATAGAAACACAGATTATCTCAATATCAAAAGTTTTCAATCCAAAATTTCACTTATCACAAAACCACAAAGAAAAATCTATCTTACAATTCGAGAGAATGAAGATTCAAGAGTAAAATGTTGTTATATAATTTCTCCTAGTTGCTCATTTAAAGTATCAAATATGATTTCTCGCTATAAAAACCCATATATAATAGAAACACAGATTATCTCAATATCAAAAGTTTTCAATCCAAAATTTCACTAAGCATAAAACCACAAAGAAAAATCTATCTGTCAATTCAAGAGAATGAAGATTCAAGAGTAAAATGTTGTTATATAATTTCTCCTAGTTGCTCATTTAAAGTATCAAATATGATTTCTCGCTATAAAAACCCATATATAATAGAAACACAGATTATCTCAATATCAAAAGTTTTCAATCCAAAATTTCACTAAGCATAAAACCACAAAGAAAAATCTATCTGTCAATTCAAGAGAATGAAGATTCAAGAGTAAAATGTTGTTATATAATTTCTCCTAGTTGCTCATTTAAAGTATCAAATATGATTTCTCGCTATAAAAACCCATATATAATAGAAACACAGATTATCTCAATATCAAAAGTTTTCAATCCAAAATTTCACTAAGCATAAAACCACAAAGAAAAATCTATCTGTCAATTCAAGAGAATGAAGATTCAAGAGTAAAATGTTGTTATATAATTTCTCCTAGTTGCTCATTTAAAGTATCAAATATGATTTCTCGCTATAAAAACCCATATATAATAGAAACACAGATTATCTCAATATCAAAAGTTTTCAATCCAAAATTTCACTTATCACAAAACCACAAAGAAAAGTCTATCTTACAATTCAAGAGAATGAAGATTCAAGAGTAAAATTTTGTTATAAAATTTCTCCTAGTCGCTCATTTAAAGTATCAAATATGATTTCTCGCTATAAAAACCCATATATAATAGAAACACAGATTATCTCAATATCAAAAGTTTTCAATCCAAAATTTCACTTATCACAAAACCACAAAGAAAAATCTATCTTACAATTCGAGAGAATGAAGATTCAAGAGTAAAATTTTGTTATATAATTTCTCCTAGTCGCTCATTTAAAGTATCAAATATGATTTCTCGCTATAAAAACCCATATATAATAGAAACACAGATTATCTCAATATCAAAAGTTTTCAATCCAAAATTTCACTTATCACAAAACCACAAAGAAAAATCTATCTTACAATTCGAGAGAATTAAGATTCAAGAGTAAAATTTTGTTATATAATTTCTCCTAGTCGCTCATTTAAAGTATCAAATATGATTTCTCGCTATAAAAACCCATATATAATAGAAACACAGATTATCTCAATATCAAAAGTTTTCAATCCAAAATTTCACTAAGCATAAAACCACAAAGAAAAATCTATCTGTCAATTCAAGAGAATGAAGATTCAAGAGTAAAATGTTGTTATATAATTTCTCCTTGTCCTTCATTTAAAGTATCAAATATGATTTCTCGCTATAAAAACCCATATATAATAGAAACACAGATTATCTCAATATCAAAAGTTTTCAATCCAAAATTTCACTAAGCATAAAACCACAAAGAAAAATCTATCTGTCAATTCAAGAGAATGAAGATTCAAGAGTAAAATGTTGTTATATAATTTCTCCTAGTTGCTCATTTAAAGTATCAAATATGATTTCTCGCTATAAAAACCCATATATAATAGAAACACAGATTATCTCAATATCAAAAGTTTTCAATCCAAAATTTCACTAAGCATAAAACCACAAAGAAAAATCTATCTGTCAATTCAAGAGAATGAAGATTCAAGAGTAAAATGTTGTTATATAATTTCTCCTAGTTGCTCATTTAAAGTATCAAATATGATTTCTCGCTATAAAAACCCATATATAATAGAAACACAGATTATCTCAATATCAAAAGTTTTCAATCCAAAATTTCACTAAGCATAAAACCACAAAGAAAAATCTATCTGTCAATTCAAGAGAATGAAGATTCAAGAGTAAAATGTTGTTATATAATTTCTCCTAGTTGCTCATTTAAAGTATCAAATATGATTTCTCGCTATAAAAACCCATATATAATAGAAACACAGATTATCTCAATATCAAAAGTTTTCAATCCAAAATTTCACTTATCACAAAACCACAAAGAAAAGTCTATCTTACAATTCAAGAGAATGAAGATTCAAGAGTAAAATTTTGTTATATAATTTCTCCTAGTCGCTCATTTAAAGTATCAAATATGATTTCTCGCTATAAAAACCCATATATAATAGAAACACAGATTATCTCAATATCAAAAGTTTTCAATCCAAAATTTCACTTATCACAAAACCACAAAGAAAAATCTATCTTACAATTCGAGAGAATGAAGATTCAAGAGTAAAATTTTGTTATATAATTTCTCCTAGTCGCTCATTTAAAGTATCAAATATGATTTCTCGCTATAAAAACCCATATATAATAGAAACACAGATTATCTCAATATCAAAAGTTTTCAATCCAAAATTTCACTTATCACAAAACCACAAAGAAAAATCTATCTTACAATTCGAGAGAATGAAGATTCAAGAGTAAAATTTTGTTATATAATTTCTCCTAGTCGCTCATTTAAAGTATCAAATATGATTTCTCGCTATAAAAACCCATATATAATAGAAACACAGATTATCTCAATATCAAAAGTTTTCAATCCAAAATTTCACTAATCACAAAACCACAAAGAAAAATCTATCTTACAATTCGAGAGAATGAAGATTCAAGAGTAAAATTTTGTTATATAATTTCTCCTAGTCGCTCATTTAAAGTATCAAATATGATTTCTCGCTATAAAAACCCATATATAATAGAAACACAGATTATCTCAATATCAAAAGTTTTCAATCCAAAATTTCACTAAGCATAAAACCACAAAGAAAAATCTATCTGTCAATTCAAGAGAATGAAGATTCAAGAGTAAAATGTTGTTATATAATTTCTCCTTGTCCTTCATTTAAAGTATCAAATATGATTTCTCGCTATAAAAACCCATATATAATAGAAACACAGATTATCTCAATATCAAAAGTTTTCAATCCAAAATTTCACTAAGCATAAAACCACAAAGAAAAATCTATCTGTCAATTCAAGAGAATGAAGATTCAAGAGTAAAATGTTGTTATATAATTTCTCCTAGTTGCTCATTTAAAGTATCAAATATGATTTCTCGCTATAAAAACCCATATATAATAGAAACACAGATTATCTCAATATCAAAAGTTTTCAATCCAAAATTTCACTAATCACAAAACCACAAAGAAAAATCTATCTTACAATTCGAGAGAATGAAGATTCAAGAGTAAAATTTTGTTATATAATTTCTCCTAGTCGCTCATTTAAAGTATCAAATATGATTTCTCGCTATAAAAACCCATATATAATAGAAACACAGATTATCTCAATATCAAAAGTTTTCAATCCAAAATTTCACTAATCACAAAACCACAAAGAAAAATCTATCTTACAATTCGAGAGAATGAAGATTCAAGAGTAAAATTTTGTTATATAATTTCTCCTAGTCGCTCATTTAAAGTATCAAATATGATTTCTCGCTATAAAAACCCATATATAATAGAAACACAGATTATCTCAATATCAAAAGTTTTCAATCCAAAATTTCACTTATCACAAAACCACAAAGAAAAATCTATCTTACAATTCGAGAGAATTAAGATTCAAGAGTAAAATTTTGTTATATAATTTCTCCTAGTCGCTCATTCAAAGTATCAAATATGATTTCTCGCTATAAAAACCCATATATAATAGAAACACAGATTATCTCAATATCAAAAGTTTTCAATCCAAAATTTCACTTATCACAAAACCACAAAGAAAAATCTATCTTACAATTCGAGAGAATGAAGATTCAAGAGTAAAATTTTGTTATATAATTTCTCCTAGTCGCTCATTTAAAGTATCAAATATGATTTCTCGCTATAAAAACCCATATATAATAGAAACACAGATTATCTCAATATCAAAAGTTTTCAATCCAAAATTTCACTTATCACAAAACCACAAAGAAAAATCTATCTTACAATTCGAGAGAATTAAGATTCAAGAGTAAAATTTTGTTATATAATTTCTCCTAGTCGCTCATTTAAAGTATCAAATATGATTTCTCGCTATAAAAACCCATATATAATAGAAACACAGATTATCTCAATATCAAAAGTTTTCAATCCAAAATTTCACTAAGCATAAAACCACAAAGAAAAATCTATCTGTCAATTCAAGAGAATGAAGATTCAAGAGTAAAATGTTGTTATATAATTTCTCCTAGTTGCTCATTTAAAGTATCAAATATGATTTCTCGCTATAAAAACCCATATATAATAGAAACACAGATTATCTCAATATCAAAAGTTTTCAATCCAAAATTTCACTAATCACAAAACCACAAAGAAAAATCTATCTTACAATTCGAGAGAATGAAGATTCAAGAGTAAAATTTTGTTATATAATTTCTCCTAGTCGCTCATTTAAAGTATCAAATATGATTTCTCGCTATAAAAACCCATATATAATAGAAACACAGATTATCTCAATATCAAAAGTTTTCAATCCAAAATTTCACTAATCACAAAACCACAAAGAAAAATCTATCTTACAATTCGAGAGAATGAAGATTCAAGAGTAAAATTTTGTTATATAATTTCTCCTAGTCGCTCATTTAAAGTATCAAATATGATTTCTCGCTATAAAAACCCATATATAATAGAAACACAGATTATCTCAATATCAAAAGTTTTCAATCCAAAATTTCACTTATCACAAAACCACAAAGAAAAATCTATCTTACAATTCGAGAGAATTAAGATTCAAGAGTAAAATTTTGTTATATAATTTCTCCTAGTCGCTCATTCAAAGTATCAAATATGATTTCTCGCTATAAAAACCCATATATAATAGAAACACAGATTATCTCAATATCAAAAGTTTTCAATCCAAAATTTCACTTATCACAAAACCACAAAGAAAAATCTATCTTACAATTCGAGAGAATGAAGATTCAAGAGTAAAATTTTGTTATATAATTTCTCCTAGTCGCTCATTTAAAGTATCAAATATGATTTCTCGCTATAAAAACCCATATATAATAGAAACACAGATTATCTCAATATCAAAAGTTTTCAATCCAAAATTTCACTTATCACAAAACCACAAAGAAAAATCTATCTTACAATTCGAGAGAATTAAGATTCAAGAGTAAAATTTTGTTATATAATTTCTCCTAGTCGCTCATTCAAAGTATCAAATATGATTTCTCGCTATAAAAACCCATATATAATAGAAACACAGATTATCTCAATATCAAAAGTTTTCAATCCAAAATTTCACTTATCACAAAACCACAAAGAAAAATCTATCTTACAATTCGAGAGAATGAAGATTCAAGAGTAAAATTTTGTTATATAATTTCTCCTAGTCGCTCATTTAAAGTATCAAATATGATTTCTCGCTATAAAAACCCATATATAATAGAAACACAGATTATCTCAATATCAAAAGTTTTCAATCCAAAATTTCACTAAGCATAAAACCACAAAGAAAAATCTATCTGTCAATTCAAGAGAATGAAGATTCAAGAGTAAAATGTTGTTATATAATTTCTCCTAGTTGCTCATTTAAAGTATCAAATATGATTTCTCGCTATAAAAACCCATATATAATAGAAACACAGATTATCTCAATATCAAAAGTTTTCAATCCAAAATTTCACTTATCACAAAACCACAAAGAAAAATCTATCTTACAATTCGAGAGAATGAAGATTCAAGAGTAAAATTTTGTTATATAATTTCTCCTAGTCGCTCATTTAAAGTATCAAATATGATTTCTCGCTATAAAAACCCATATATAATAGAAACACAGATTATCTCAATATCAAAAGTTTTCAATCCAAAATTTCACTTATCACAAAACCACAAAGAAAAGTCTATCTTACAATTCAAGAGAATGAAAATTCAAGAGTAAAATGTTGTTATATTATTTCTCCTAGTCGTTCATTTAAAGTATCAAATATGATTTCTCGCTATAAAAACCCATATATAAAAGAAACACAGATTATCTCAATATCAAAAGTTTTCAATCCAAAATTTCACTAAGCAAAAAACCACAAAGAAAAATCTATCTGTCAATTCAAGAGAATGAAGATTCAAGAGTAAAATGTTGTTATATAATTTCTCCTAGTTGCTCATTTAAAGTATCAAATATGATTTCTCGCTATAAAAACCCATATATAATAGAAACACAGATTATCTCAATATCAAAAGTTTTCAATCCAAAATTTCACTTATCACAAAACCACAAAGAAAAGTCTATCTTACAATTCAAGAGAATGAAGATTCAAGAGTAAAATTTTGTTATATAATTTCTCCTAGTCGCTCATTTAAAGTATCAAATATGATTTCTCGCTATAAAAACCCATATATAATAGAAACACAGATTATCTCAATATCAAAAGTTTTCAATCCAAAATTTCACTTATCACAAAACCACAAAGAAAAGTCTATCTTACAATTCAAGAGAATGAAAATTCAAGAGTAAAATGTTGTTATATTATTTCTCCTAGTCGTTCATTTAAAGTATCAAATATGATTTCTCGCTATAAAAACCCATATATAAAAGAAACACAGATTATCTCAATATCAAAAGTTTTCAATCCAAAATTTCACTAAGCATAAAACCACAAAGAAAAATCTATTTGTCAATTCAAGAGAATGAAGATTCAAGAGTAAAATGTTGTTATATAATTTCTCCTAGTCGCTCATTTAAAGTATCAAATATGATTTCTCGCTATAAAAACCCATATATAATAGAAACACAGATTATCTCAATATCAAAAGTTTTCAATCCAAAATTTCACTTATCACAAAACCACAAAGAAAAATCTATCTTAAAATTCGAGAGAATGAAGATTCAAGAGTAAAATTTTGTTATATAATTTCTCCTAGTCGCTCATTTAAAGTATCAAATATGATTTCTCGCTATAAAAACCCATATATAATAGAAACACAGATTATCTCAATATCAAAAGTTTTCAATCCAAAATTTCACTTATCACAAAACCACAAAGAAAAATCTATCTTACAATTCGAGAGAATGAAGATTCAAGAGTAAAATGTTGTTATATAATTTCTCCTAGTCGCTCATTTAAAGTATCAAATATGATTTCTCGCTATAAAAACCCATATATAATAGAAACACAGATTATCTCAATATCAAAAGTTTTCAATCCCAAATTTCACACAGCATAAAACCACAAAGAAAAATCTATTTGTCAATTCAAGAGAATGAAGATTCAAGAGTAAAATGTTGTTATATAATTTCTCCTTGTTGCTCATTTAAAGTATCAATTATGATTTCTCGCTATAAAAACCCATATATAATAGAAACACAGATTATCTCAATATCAAAAGTTTTCAATCCAAAATTTCACTTATCACAAAACCACAAAGAAAAATTTATCTTACAATTCGAGAGAATGAAGATTCAAGAGTAAAATTTTGTTATATAATTTCTCCTAGTCGCTCATTTAAAGTATCAAATATGATTTCTCGCTATAAAAACCCATATATAATAGAAACACAGATTATCTCAATATCAAAAGTTTTCAATCCAAAATTTCACTTATCACAAAACCACAAAGAAAAGTCTATCTTACAATTCAAGAGAATGAAAATTCAAGAGTAAAATGTTGTTATATTATTTCTCCTAGTCGTTCATTTAAAGTATCAAATATGATTTCTCGCTATAAAAACCCATATATAAAAGAAACACAGATTATCTCAATATCAAAAGTTTTCAATCCAAAATTTCACTAAGCATAAAACCACAAAGAAAAATCTATCTGTCAATTCAAGAGAATGAAGATTCAAGAGTAAAATGTTGTTATATAATTTCTCCTAGTTGCTCATTTAAAGTATCAAATATGATTTCTCGCTATAAAAACCCATATATAATAGAAACACAGATTATCTCAATATCAAAAGTTTTCAATCCAAAATTTCACTAAGCATAAAACCACAAAGAAAAATCTATTTGTCAATTCAAGAGAATGAAGATTCAAGAGTAAAATGTTGTTATATAATTTCTCCTAGTCGCTCATTTAAAGTATCAAATATGATTTCTCGCTATAAAAACCCATATATAATAGAAACACAGATTATCTCAATATCAAAAGTTTTCAATCCAAAATTTCACTTATCACAAAACCACAAAGAAAAATCTATCTTACAATTCGAGAGAATGAAGATTCAAGAGTAAAATTTTGTTATATAATTTCTCCTAGTTGCTCATTTAAAGTATCAAATATGATTTCTCGCTATAAAAACCCATATATAATAGAAACACAGATTATCTCAATATCAAAAGTTTTCAATCAGAAATTTCACTAATTACAAAACCACAAAGAAAAATCTATCTTAAAATTCGAGAGAATGAAGATTCAAGAGTAAAATTTTGTTATATAATTTCTCCTAGTCGCTCATTTAAAGTATCAAATATGATTTCTCGCTATAAAAACCCATATATAATAGAAACACAGATTATCTCAATATCAAAAGTTTTCAATCCAAAATTTCACTTATCACAAAACCACAAAGAAAAATCTATCTTACAATTCGAGAGAATGAAGATTCAAGAGTAAAATGTTGTTATATAATTTCTCCTAGTCGCTCATTTAAAGTATCAAATATGATTTCTCGCTATAAAAACCCATATATAATAGAAACACAGATTATCTCAATATCAAAAGTTTTCAATCCAAAATTTCACTAATCACAAAACCACAAAGAAAAATCTATCTTAAAATTCGAGAGAATGAAGATTCAAGAGTAAAATTTTGTTATATAATTTCTCCTAGTCGCTCATTTAAAGTATCAAATATGATTTCTCGCTATAAAAACCCATATATAATAGAAACACAGATTATCTCAATATCAAAAGTTTTCAATCCAAAATTTCACTAATCACAAAACCACAAAGAAAAATCTATCTTAAAATTCGAGAGAATGAAGATTCAAGAGTAAAATTTTGTTATATAATTTCTCCTAGTCGCTCATTTAAAGTATCAAATATGATTTCTCGCTATAAAAACCCATATATAATAGAAACACAGATTATCTCAATATCAAAAGTTTTCAATCCAAAATTTCACTTATCACAAAACCACAAAGAAAAATCTATCTTACAATTCGAGAGAATGAAGATTCAAGAGTAAAATGTTGTTATATAATTTCTCCTAGTCGCTCATTTAAAGTATCAAATATGATTTCTCGCTATAAAAACCCATATATAATAGAAACACAGATTATCTCAATATCAAAAGTTTTCAATCCAAAATTTCACTTATCACAAAACCACAAAGAAAAATTTATCTTACAATTCGAGAGAATGAAGATTCAAGAGTAAAATTTTGTTATATAATTTCTCCTAGTCGCTCATTTAAAGTATCAAATATGATTTCTCGCTATAAAAACCCATATATAATAGAAACACAGATTATCTCAATATCAAAAGTTTTCAATCCAAAATTTCACTTATCACAAAACCACAAAGAAAAGTCTATCTTACAATTCAAGAGAATGAAAATTCAAGAGTAAAATGTTGTTATATTATTTCTCCTAGTCGTTCATTTAAAGTATCAAATATGATTTCTCGCTATAAAAACCCATATATAAAAGAAACACAGATTATCTCAATATCAAAAGTTTTCAATCCAAAATTTCACTAAGCATAAAACCACAAAGAAAAATCTATTTGTCAATTCAAGAGAATGAAGATTCAAGAGTAAAATGTTGTTATATAATTTCTCCTAGTCGCTCATTTAAAGTATCAAATATGATTTCTCGCTATAAAAACCCATATATAATAGAAACACAGATTATCTCAATATCAAAAGTTTTCAATCCCAAATTTCACTTATCACAAAACCACAAAGAAAAATCTATCTTACAATTCGAGAGAATGAAGATTCAAGAGTAAAATGTTGTTATATAATTTCTCCTAGTCGCTCATTTAAAGTATCAAATATGATTTCTCGCTATAAAAACCCATATATAATAGAAACACAGATTATCTCAATATCAAAAGTTTTCAATCCCAAATTTCACACAGCATAAAACCACAAAGAAAAATCTATTTGTCAATTCAAGAGAATGAAGATTCAAGAGTAAAATGTTGTTATATAATTTCTCCTAGTTGCTCATTTAAAGTATCAAATATGATTTCTCGCTATAAAAACCCATATATAATAGAAACACAGATTATCTCAATATCAAAAGTTTTCAATCCAAAATTTCACTTATCACAAAACCACAAAGAAAAATCTATCTTACAATTCGAGAGAATGAAGATTCAAGAGTAAAATTTTGTTATATAATTTCTCCTAGTCGCTCATTTAAAGTATCAAATATGATTTCTCGCTATAAAAACCCATATATAATAGAAACACAGATTATCTCAATATCAAAAGTTTTCAATCCAAAATTTCACTAATCACAAAACCACAAAGAAAAATCTATCTTAAAATTCGAGAGAATGAAGATTCAAGAGTAAAATTTTGTTATATAATTTCTCCTAGTCGCTCATTTAAAGTATCAAATATGATTTCTCGCTATAAAAACCCATATATAATAGAAACACAGATTATCTCAATATCAAAAGTTTTCAATCCAAAATTTCACTTATCACAAAACCACAAAGAAAAATCTATCTTACAATTCGAGAGAATGAAGATTCAAGAGTAAAATGTTGTTATATAATTTCTCCTAGTCGCTCATTTAAAGTATCAAATATGATTTCTCGCTATAAAAACCCATATATAATAGAAACACAGATTATCTCAATATCAAAAGTTTTCAATCCAAAATTTCACTTATCACAAAACCACAAAGAAAAATTTATCTTACAATTCGAGAGAATGAAGATTCAAGAGTAAAATTTTGTTATATAATTTCTCCTAGTCGCTCATTTAAAGTATCAAATATGATTTCTCGCTATAAAAACCCATATATAATAGAAACACAGATTATCTCAATATCAAAAGTTTTCAATCCAAAATTTCACTTATCACAAAACCACAAAGAAAAGTCTATCTTACAATTCAAGAGAATGAAAATTCAAGAGTAAAATGTTGTTATATTATTTCTCCTAGTCGTTCATTTAAAGTATCAAATATGATTTCTCGCTATAAAAACCCATATATAAAAGAAACACAGATTATCTCAATATCAAAAGTTTTCAATCCAAAATTTCACTAAGCATAAAACCACAAAGAAAAATCTATTTGTCAATTCAAGAGAATGAAGATTCAAGAGTAAAATGTTGTTATATAATTTCTCCTAGTCGCTCATTTAAAGTATCAAATATGATTTCTCGCTATAAAAACCCATATATAATAGAAACACAGATTATCTCAATATCAAAAGTTTTCAATCCCAAATTTCACTTATCACAAAACCACAAAGAAAAATCTATCTTACAATTCGAGAGAATGAAGATTCAAGAGTAAAATGTTGTTATATAATTTCTCCTAGTCGCTCATTTAAAGTATCAAATATGATTTCTCGCTATAAAAACCCATATATAATAGAAACACAGATTATCTCAATATCAAAAGTTTTCAATCCCAAATTTCACACAGCATAAAACCACAAAGAAAAATCTATTTGTCAATTCAAGAGAATGAAGATTCAAGAGTAAAATGTTGTTATATAATTTCTCCTAGTTGCTCATTTAAAGTATCAAATATGATTTCTCGCTATAAAAACCCATATATAATAGAAACACAGATTATCTCAATATCAAAAGTTTTCAATCCAAAATTTCACTTATCACAAAACCACAAAGAAAAATCTATCTTAAAATTCGAGAGAATGAAGATTCAAGAGTAAAATGTTGTTATATAATTTCTCCTAGTCGCTCATTTAAAGTATCAAATATGATTTCTCGCTATAAAAACCCATATATAATAGAAACACAGATTATCTCAATATCAAAAGTTTTCAATCCCAAATTTCACACAGCATAAAACCACAAAGAAAAATCTATTTGTCAATTCAAGAGAATGAAGATTCAAGAGTAAAATGTTGTTATATAATTTCTCCTTGTTGCTCATTTAAAGTATCAATTATGATTTCTCGCTATAAAAACCCATATATAATAGAAACACAGATTATCTCAATATCAAAAGTTTTCAATCCAAAATTTCACTAATCACAAAACCACAAAGAAAAATCTATCTTAAAATTCGAGAGAATGAAGATTCAAGAGTAAAATTTTGTTATATAATTTCTCCTAGTCGCTCATTTAAAGTATCAAATATGATTTCTCGCTATAAAAACCCATATATAATAGAAACACAGATTATCTCAATATCAAAAGTTTTCAATCCAAAATTTCACTAATCACAAAACCACAAAGAAAAATCTATCTTAAAATTCGAGAGAATGAAGATTCAAGAGTAAAATTTTGTTATATAATTTCTCCTAGTCGCTCATTTAAAGTATCAAATATGATTTCTCGCTATAAAAACCCATATATAATAGAAACACAGATTATCTCAATATCAAAAGTTTTCAATCCAAAATTTCACTTATCACAAAACCACAAAGAAAAATCTATCTTACAATTCGAGAGAATGAAGATTCAAGAGTAAAATGTTGTTATATAATTTCTCCTAGTCGCTCATTTAAAGTATCAAATATGATTTCTCGCTATAAAAACCCATATATAATAGAAACACAGATTATCTCAATATCAAAAGTTTTCAATCCAAAATTTCACTTATCACAAAACCACAAAGAAAAATTTATCTTACAATTCGAGAGAATGAAGATTCAAGAGTAAAATTTTGTTATATAATTTCTCCTAGTCGCTCATTTAAAGTATCAAATATGATTTCTCGCTATAAAAACCCATATATAATAGAAACACAGATTATCTCAATATCAAAAGTTTTCAATCCAAAATTTCACTTATCACAAAACCACAAAGAAAAGTCTATCTTACAATTCAAGAGAATGAAAATTCAAGAGTAAAATGTTGTTATATTATTTCTCCTAGTCGTTCATTTAAAGTATCAAATATGATTTCTCGCTATAAAAACCCATATATAAAAGAAACACAGATTATCTCAATATCAAAAGTTTTCAATCCAAAATTTCACTAAGCATAAAACCACAAAGAAAAATCTATCTGTCAATTCAAGAGAATAAAGATTCAAGAGTAAAATGTTGTTATATAATTTCTCCTAGTCGCTCATTTAAAGTATCAAATATGATTTCTCGCTATAAAAACCCATATATAATAGAAACACAGATTATCTCAATATCAAAAGTTTTCAATCCAAAATTTCACTTATCACAAAACCACAAAGAAAAGTCTATCTTACAATTCAAGAGAATGAAAATTCAAGAGTAAAATGTTGTTATATTATTTCTCCTAGTCGTTCATTTAAAGTATCAAATATGATTTCTCGCTATAAAAACCCATATATAATAGAAACACAGATTATCTCAATATCAAAAGTTTTCAATCCAAAATTTCACTAAGCATAAAACCACAAAGAAAAATCTATCTGTCAATTCAAGAGAATGAAGATTCAAGAGTAAAATGTTGTTATATAATTTCTCCTAGTTGCTCATTTAAAGTATCAAATATGATTTCTCGCTATAAAAACCCATATATAATAGAAACACAGATTATCTCAATATCAAAAGTTTTCAATCCAAAATTTCACTTATCACAAAACCACAAAGAAAAATCTATCTTACAATTCGAGAGAATGAAGATTCAAGAGTAAAATTTTGTTATATAATTTCTCCTAGTCGCTCATTTAAAGTATCAAATATGATTTCTCGCTATAAAAACCCATATATAATAGAAACACAGATTATCTCAATATCAAAAGTTTTCAATCCAAAATTTCACTTATCACAAAACAACAAAGAAAAATCTATCTTACAATTCGAGAGAATGAAGATTCAAGAGTAAAATTTTGTTATATAATTTCTCCTAGTCGCTCATTTAAAGTATCAAATATGATTTCTCGCTATAAAAACCCATATATAATAGAAACACAGATTATCTCAATATCAAAAGTTTTCAATCCAAAATTTCACTTATCACAAAACCACAAAGAAAAATCTATCTTACAATTCGAGAGAATAAAGATTCAAGAGTAAAATTTTGTTATATAATTTCTCCTAGTCGCTCATTTAAAGTATCAAATATGATTTCTCGCTATAAAAACCCATATATAATAGAAACACAGATTATCTCAATATCAAAAGTTTTCAATCCCAAATTTCACACAGCATAAAACCACAAAGAAAAATCTATTTGTCAATTCAAGAGAATGAAGATTCAAGAGTAAAATGTTGTTATATAATTTCTCCTAGTCGCTCATTTAAAGTATCAAATATGATTTCTCGCTATAAAAACCCATATATAATAGAAACACAGATTATCTCAATATTAAAAGTTTTCAATCCAAAATTTCACTAAGCATAAAACCACAAAGAAAAATCTATCTGTCAATTCAAGAGAATGAAGATTCAAGAGTAAAATGTTGTTATATAATTTCTCCTAGTTGCTCATTTAAAGTATCAAATATGATTTCTCGCTATAAAAACCCATATATAATAGAAACACAGATTATCTCAATATCAAAAGTTTTCAATCCAAAATTTCACTTATCACAAAACAACAAAGAAAAATCTATCTTACAATTCGAGAGAATGAAGATTCAAGAGTAAAATTTTGTTATATAATTTCTCCTAGTCGCTCATTTAAAGTATCAAATATGATTTCTCGCTATAAAAACCCATATATAATAGAAACACAGATTATCTCAATATCAAAAGTTTTCAATCCAAAATTTCACTTATCACAAAACCACAAAGAAAAATCTATCTTACAATTCGAGAGAATAAAGATTCAAGAGTAAAATTTTGTTATATAATTTCTCCTAGTCGCTCATTTAAAGTATCAAATATGATTTCTCGCTATAAAAACCCATATATAATAGAAACACAGATTATCTCAATATCAAAAGTTTTCAATCCAAAATTTCACTTATCACAAAACCACAAAGAAAAGTCTATCTTACAATTCGAGAGAATGAAGATTCAAGAGTAAAATTTTGTTATATAATTTCTCCTAGTCGCTCATTTAAAGTATCAAATATGATTTCTCGCTATAAAAACCCATATATAATAGAAACACAGATTATCTCAATATCAAAAGTTTTCAATCCAAAATTTCACTAAGCATAAAACCACAAAGAAAAATCTATCTGTAAATTCAAGAGAATGAAGATTCAAGAGTAAAATGTTGTTATATAATTTCTCCTAGTTGCTCATTTAAAGTATCAAATATGATTTCTCGCTATAAAAACCCATATATAATAGAAACACAGATTATCTCAATATCAAAAGTTTTCAATCCAAAATTTCACTAATCACAAAACCACAAAGAAAAATCTATCTTAAAATTCGAGAGAATGAAGATTCAAGAGTAAAATTTTGTTATATAATTTCTCCTAGTCGCTCATTTAAAGTATCAAATATGATTTCTCGCTATAAAAACCCATATATAATAGAAACACAGATTATCTCAATATCAAAAGTTTTCAATCCAAAATTTCACTTATCACAAAACCACAAAGAAAAATCTATCTTACAATTCGAGAGAATGAAGATTCAAGAGTAAAATGTTGTTATATAATTTCTCCTAGTCGCTCAATTAAAGTATCAAATATGATTTCTCGCTATAAAAACCCATATATAATAGAAACACAGATTATCTCAATATCAAAAGTTTTCAATCCCAAATTTCACACAGCATAAAACCACAAAGAAAAATGCATCTGTCAATTCGAGAAAATGAAGATTCAAGAGTAAAATTTTGTTATATAATTTCTCCTAGTCGCTCATTTAAAGTATCAAATATGATTTCTCGCTATAAAAACCCATATATAATAGAAACACAGATTATCTCAATATTAAAAGTTTTCAATCCAAAATTTCACTAAGCATAAAACCACAAAGAAAAATCTATCTGTCAATTCAAGAGAATGAAGATTCAAGAGTAAAATGTTGTTATATAATTTCTCCTTGTTGCTCATTTAAAGTATCAAATATGATTTCTCGCTATAAAAACCCATATATAATAGAAACACAGATTATCTCAATATCAAAAGTTTTCAATCCAAAATTTCACTTATCACAAAACCACAAAGAAAAATCTATCTTACAATTCGAGAGAATGAAGATTCAAGAGTAAAATTTTGTTATATAATTTCTCCTAGTCGCTCATTTAAAGTATCAAATATGATTTCTCGCTATAAAAACCCATATATAATAGAAACACAGATTATCTCAATATCAAAAGTTTTCAATCCCAAATTTCACACAGCATAAAACCACAAAGAAAAATCTATTTGTCAATTCAAGAGAATGAAGATTCAAGAGTAAAATGTTGTTATATAATTTCTCCTAGTCGTTCATTTAAAGTATCAAATATGATTTCTCGCTATAAAAACCCATATATAATAGAAACACAGATTATCTCAATATCAAAAGTTTTCAATCCAAAATTTCACTAAGCATAAAACCACAAAGAAAAATCTATTTGTCAATTCAAGAGAATGAAGATTCAAGAGTAAAATGTTGTTATATAATTTCTCCTAGTCGCTCATTTAAAGTATCAAATATGATTTCTCGCTATAAAAACCCATATATAATAGAAACACAGATTATCTCAATATCAAAAGTTTTCAATCCAAAATTTCACTTATCACAAAACCACAAAGAAAAATCTATCTTACAATTCGAGAGAATGAAGATTCAAGAGTAAAATTTTGTTATATAATTTCTCCTAGTCGCTCATTTAAAGTATCAAATATGATTTCTCGCTATAAAAACCCATTTATAATAGAAACACAGATTATCTCAATATCAAAAGTTTTCAATCCAAAATTTCACTAATCACAAAACCACAAAGAAAAATCTATCTTAAAATTCGAGAGAATGAAGATTCAAGAGTAAAATTTTGTTATATAATTTCTCCTAGTCGCTCATTTAAAGTATCAAATATGATTTCTCGCTATAAAAACCCATATATAATAGAAACACAGATTATCTCAATATCAAAAGTTTTCAATCCCAAATTTCACACAGCATAAAACCACAAAGAAAAATCTATTTGTCAATTCAAGAGAATGAAGATTCAAGAGTAAAATGTTGTTATATAATTTCTCCTAGTCGCTCATTTAAAGTATCAAATATGATTTCTCGCTATAAAAACCCATATATAATAGAAACACAGATTATCTCAATATTAAAAGTTTTCAATCCAAAATTTCACTAAGCATAAAACCACAAAGAAAAATCTATCTGTCAATTCAAGAGAATGAAGATTCAAGAGTAAAATGTTGTTATATAATTTCTCCTAGTTGCTCATTTAAAGTATCAAATATGATTTCTCGCTATAAAAACCCATATATAATAGAAACACAGATTATCTCAATATCAAAAGTTTTCAATCCAAAATTTCACTTATCACAAAACAACAAAGAAAAATCTATCTTACAATTCGAGAGAATGAAGATTCAAGAGTAAAATTTTGTTATATAATTTCTCCTAGTCGCTCATTTAAAGTATCAAATATGATTTCTCGCTATAAAAACCCGTATATAATAGAAACACAGATTATCTCAATTTCAAAAGTTTTCAATCCAAAATTTCACTTATCACAAAACAACAAAGAAAAATCTATCTTACAATTCGAGAGAATGAAGATTCAAGAGTAAAATTTTGTTATATAATTTCTCCTAGTCGCTCATTTAAAGTATCAAATATGATTTCTCGCTATAAAAACCCATATATAATAGAAACACAGATTATCTCAATATCAAAAGTTTTCAATCCAAAATTTCACTTATCACAAAACAACAAAGAAAAATCTATCTTACAATTCGAGAGAATGAAGATTCAAGAGTAAAATTTTGTTATATAATTTCTCCTAGTCGCTCATTTAAAGTATCAAATATGATTTCTCGCTATAAAAACCCATATATAATAGAAACACAGATTATCTCAATATCAAAAGTTTTCAATCCAAAATTTCACTTATCACAAAACCACAAAGAAAAATCTATCTTACAATTCGAGAGAATGAAGATTCAAGAGTAAAATTTTGTTATATAATTTCTCCTAGTCGCTCATTTAAAGTATCAAATATGATTTCTCGCTATAAAAACCCATATATAATAGAAACACAGATTATCTCAATATCAAAAGTTTTCAATCCAAAATTTCACTTATCACAAAACAACAAAGAAAAATCTATCTTACAATTCGAGAGAATGAAGATTCAAGAGTAAAATTTTGTTATATAATTTCTCCTAGTCGCTCATTTAAAGTATCAAATATGATTTCTCGCTATAAAAACCCGTATATAATAGAAACACAGATTATCTCAATATCAAAAGTTTTCAATCCAAAATTTCACTTATCACAAAACAACAAAGAAAAATCTATCTTACAATTCGAGAGAATGAAGATTCAAGAGTAAAATTTTGTTATATAATTTCTCCTAGTCGCTCATTTAAAGTATCAAATATGATTTCTCGCTATAAAAACCCGTATATAATAGAAACACAGATTATCTCAATATCAAAAGTTTTCAATCCAAAATTTCACTAATCATAAAACCACAAAGAAAAATGTATATGTCAGTTCAAGAAAATGAAGATTCAAGAGTAAAATTTTGTTATATAATTTCTCCTAGTCGCTCATTTAAAGTATCAAATATAATTTCTCGCTATAAAAACCCGTATATAATAGAAACACAGATTATCTCAATTTCAAAAGTTTTCAATCCAAAATTTCACTAATCATAAAACCACAAAGAAAAATTCATCTGTCAATTCGAGAAAATGAAGATTCAAGAGTAAAATTTTGTTATATAATTTCTCCTAGTCGCTCATTTAAAGTATCAAATATGATTTCTCGCTATAAAAACCCGTATATAATAGAAACACAGATTATCTCAATTTCAAAAGTTTTCAATCCAAAATTTCACTAATCATAAAACCACAAAGAAAAATTCATCTGTCAATTCGAGAAAATGAAGATTCAAGAGTAAAATTTTGTTATATAATTTCTCCTAGTCGCTCATTTAAAGTATCAAATATGATTTCTCGCTATAAAAACCCGTATATAATAGAAACACAGATTATCTCAATTTCAAAAGTTTTCAATCCAAAATTTCACTAATCATAAAACCACAAAGAAAAATGTATATGTCAGTTCAAGAAAATGAAGATTCAAGAGTAAAATTTTGTTATATAATTTCTCCTAGTCGCTCATTTAAAGTATCAAATATAATTTCTCGCTATAAAAACCCGTATATAATAGAAACACAGATTATCTCAATTTCAAAAGTTTTCAATCCAAAATTTCACTAATCATAAAACCACAAAGAAAAATTCATCTGTCAATTCGAGAAAATGAAGATTCAAGAGTAAAATTTTGTTATATAATTTCTCCTAGTCGCTCATTTAAAGTATCAAATATGATTTCTCGCTATAAAAACCCGTATATAATAGAAACACAGATTATCTCAATATCAAAAGTTTTCAATCCAAAATTTCACTAATCATAAAACCACAAAGAAAAATGTATATGTCAGTTCAAGAAAATGAAGATTCAAGAGTAAAATTTTGTTATATAATTTCTCCTAGTCGCTCATTTAAAGTATCAAATATGATTTCTCGCTATAAAAACCCATTTATAATAGAAACACAGATTATCTCAATATCAAAAGTTTTCAATCCAAAATTTCACTAATCACAAAACCACAAAGAAAAATCTATCTTAAAATTCGAGAGAATGAAGATTCAAGAGTAAAATTTTGTTATATAATTTCTCCTAGTCGCTCATTTAAAGTATCAAATATAATTTCTCGCTATAAAAACCCGTATATAATAGAAACACAGATTATCTCAATTTCAAAAGTTTTCAATCCAAAATTTCACTAATCATAAAACCACAAAGAAAAATGTATATGTCAGTTCAAGAAAATGAAGATTCAAGAGTAAAATTTTGTTATATAATTTCTCCTAGTCGCTCATTTAAAGTATCAAATATGATTTCTCGCTATAAAAACCCGTATATAATAGAAACACAGATTATCTCAATTTCAAAAGTTTTCAATCCAAAATTTCACTAATCATAAAACCACAAAGAAAAATTCATCTGTCAATTCGATAAAATGAAGATTCAAGAGTAAAATTTTGTTATATAATTTCTCCTAGTCGCTCATTTAAAGTATCAAATATGATTTCTCGCTATAAAAACCCGTATATAATAGAAACACAGATTATCTCAATTTCAAAAGTTTTCAATCCAAAATTTCACTAATCATAAAACCACAAAGAAAAATGTATATGTCAGTTCAAGAAAATGAAGATTCAAGAGTAAAATTTTGTTATATAATTTCTCCTAGTCGCTCATTTAAAGTATCAAATATGATTTCTCGCTATAAAAACCCGTATATAATAGAAACACAGATTATCTCAATTTCAAAAGTTTTCAATCCAAAATTTCACTAATCATAAAACCACAAAGAAAAATTCATCTGTCAATTCGAGAAAATGAAGATTCAAGAGTAAAATTTTGTTATATAATTTCTCCTAGTCGCTCATTTAAAGTATCAAATATGATTTCTCGCTATAAAAACCCGTATATAATAGAAACACAGATTATCTCAATATCAAAAGTTTTCAATCCAAAATTTCACTAATCATAAAACCACAAAGAAAAATGTATATGTCAGTTCAAGAAAATGAAGATTCAAGAGTAAAATTTTGTTATATAATTTCTCCTAGTCGCTCATTTAAAGTATCAAATATAATTTCTCGCTATAAAAACCCGTATATAATAGAAACACAGATTATCTCAATTTCAAAAGTTTTCAATCCAAAATTTCACTAATCATAAAACCACAAAGAAAAATTCATCTGTCAATTCCAGAAAATGAAGATTCAAGAGTAAAATTTTGTTATATAATTTCTCCTAGTCGCTCATTTAAAGTATCAAATATGATTTCTCGCTATAAAAACCCGTATATAATAGAAACACAGATTATCTCAATTTCAAAAGTTTTCAATCCAAAATTTCACTAATCATAAAACCACAAAGAAAAATTCATCTGTCAATTCGAGAAAATGAAGATTCAAGAGTAAAATTTTGTTATATAATTTCTCCTAGTCGCTCATTTAAAGTATCAAATATGATTTCTCGCTATAAAAACCCGTATATAATAGAAACACAGATTATCTCAATATCAAAAGTTTTCAATCCAAAATTTCACTAATCATAAAACCACAAAGAAAAATGTATATGTCAGTTCAAGAAAATGAAGATTCAAGAGTAAAATTTTGTTATATAATTTCTCCTAGTCGCTCATTTAAAGTATCAAATATAATTTCTCGCTATAAAAACCCGTATATAATAGAAACACAGATTATCTCAATTTCAAAAGTTTTCAATCCAAAATTTCACTAATCATAAAACCACAAAGAAAAATGTATATGTCAGTTCAAGAAAATGAAGATTCAAGAGTAAAATTTTGTTATATAATTTCTCCTAGTCGCTCATTTAAAGTATCAAATATGATTTCTCGCTATAAAAACCCGTATATAATAGAAACACAGATTATCTCAATTTCAAAAGTTTTCAATCCAAAATTTCACTAATCATAAAACCACAAAGAAAAATGTATATGTCAGTTCAAGAAAATGAAGATTCAAGAGTAAAATTTTGTTATATAATTTCTCCTAGTCGCTCATTTAAAGTATCAAATATGATTTCTCGCTATAAAAACCCGTATATAATAGAAACACAGATTATCTCAATTTCAAAAGTTTTCAATCCAAAATTTCACTAATCATAAAACCACAAAGAAAAATGTATATGTCAGTTCAAGAAAATGAAGATTCAAGAGTAAAATTTTGTTATATAATTTCTCCTAGTCGCTCATTTAAAGTATCAAATATGATTTCTCGCTATAAAAACCCGTATATAATAGAAACACAGATTATCTCAATTTCAAAAGTTTTCAATCCAAAATTTCACTAATCATAAAACCACAAAGAAAAATTCATCTGTCAATTCGAGAAAATGAAGATTCAAGAGTAAAATTTTGTTATATAATTTCTCCTAGTCGCTCATTTAAAGTATCAAATATAATTTCTCGCTATAAAAACCCGTATATAATAGAAACACAGATTATCTCAATTTCAAAAGTTTTCAATCCAAAATTTCACTAATCATAAAACCACAAAGAAAAATTCATCTGTCAATTCGATAAAATGAAGATTCAA
The DNA here is from genome assembly GCA_958496155.1 of Sisyra nigra. Classification (NCBI taxonomy): domain Eukaryota; kingdom Metazoa; phylum Arthropoda; class Insecta; order Neuroptera; family Sisyridae; genus Sisyra; species Sisyra nigra. Next base: position 79,313 of record CAUEGK010000072.1, on the reverse strand, counting down.
GAGTAAAATTTTGTTATATAATTTCTCCTAGTCGCTCATTTAAAGTATCAAATATGATTTCTCGCTATAAAAACCCGTATATAATAGAAACACAGATTATCTCAATTTCAAAAGTTTTCAATCCAAAATTTCACTAATCATAAAACCACAAAGAAAAATGTATATGTCAGTTCAAGAAAATGAAGATTCAAGAGTAAAATTTTGTTATATAATTTCTCCTAGTCGCTCATTTAAAGTATCAAATATGATTTCTCGCTATAAAAACCCGTATATAATAGAAACACAGATTATCTCAATTTCAAAAGTTTTCAATCCAAAATTTCACTAATCATAAAACCACAAAGAAAAATTCATCTGTCAATTCGAGAAAATGAAGATTCAAGAGTAAAATTTTGTTATATAATTTCTCCTAGTCGCTCATTTAAAGTATCAAATATAATTTCTCGCTATAAAAACCCGTATATAATAGAAACACAGATTATCTCAATTTCAAAAGTTTTCAATCCAAAATTTCACCAATCATAAAACCACAAAGAAAAATGTATATGTCAGTTCAAGAAAATGAAGATTCAAGAGTAAAATTTTGTTATATAATTTCTCCTAGTCGCTCATTTAAAGTATCAAATATGATTTCTCGCTATAAAAACCCGTATATAATAGAAACACAGATTATCTCAATTTCAAAAGTTTTCAATCCAAAATTTCACTAATCATAAAACCACAAAGAAAAATTCATCTGTCAATTCGATAAAATGAAGATTCAAGAGTAAAATTTTGTTATATAATTTCTCCTAGTCGCTCATTTAAAGTATCAAATATGATTTCTCGCTATAAAAACCCGTATATAATAGAAACACAGATTATCTCAATTTCAAAAGTTTTCAATCCAAAATTTCACTAATCATAAAACCACAAAGAAAAATGTATATGTCAGTTCAAGAAAATGAAGATTCAAGAGTAAAATTTTGTTATATAATTTCTCCTAGTCGCTCATTTAAAGTATCAAATATAATTTCTCGCTATAAAAACCCGTATATAATAGAAACACAGATTATCTCAATTTCAAAAGTTTTCAATCCAAAATTTCACTAATCATAAAACCACAAAGAAAAATGTATATGTCAGTTCAAGAAAATGAAGATTCAAGAGTAAAATTTTGTTATATAATTTCTCCTAGTCGCTCATTTAAAGTATCAAATATGATTTCTCGCTATAAAAACCCGTATATAATAGAAACACAGATTATCTCAATTTCAAAAGTTTTCAATCCAAAATTTCACTAATCATAAAACCACAAAGAAAAATTCATCTGTCAATTCGAGAAAATGAAGATTCAAGAGTAAAATTTTGTTATATAATTTCTCCTAGTCGCTCATTTAAAGTATCAAATATAATTTCTCGCTATAAAAACCCGTATATAATAGAAACACAGATTATCTCAATTTCAAAAGTTTTCAATCCAAAATTTCACTAATCATAAAACCACAAAGAAAAATGTATATGTCAGTTCAAGAAAATGAAGATTCAAGAGTAAAATTTTGTTATATAATTTCTCCTAGTCGCTCATTTAAAGTATCAAATATGATTTCTCGCTATAAAAACCCGTATATAATAGAAACACAGATTATCTCAATTTCAAAAGTTTTCAATCCAAAATTTCACTAATCATAAAACCACAAAGAAAAATGTATATGTCAGTTCAAGAAAATGAAGATTCAAGAGTAAAATTTTGTTATATAATTTCTCCTAGTCGCTCATTTAAAGTATCAAATATGATTTCTCGCTATAAAAACCCGTATATAATAGAAACACAGATTATCTCAATTTCAAAAGTTTTCAATCCAAAATTTCACTAATCATAAAACCACAAAGAAAAATGTATATGTCAGTTCAAGAAAATGAAGATTCAAGAGTAAAATTTTGTTATATAATTTCTCCTAGTCGCTCATTTAAAGTATCAAATATGATTTCTCGCTATAAAAACCCGTATATAATAGAAACACAGATTATCTCAATTTCAAAAGTTTTCAATCCAAAATTTCACTAATCATAAAACCACAAAGAAAAATTCATCTGTCAATTCGAGAAAATGAAGATTCAAGAGTAAAATTTTGTTATATAATTTCTCCTAGTCGCTCATTTAAAGTATCAAATATAATTTCTCGCTATAAAAACCCGTATATAATAGAAACACAGATTATCTCAATTTCAAAAGTTTTCAATCCAAAATTTCACTAATCATAAAACCACAAAGAAAAATGTATATGTCAGTTCAAGAAAATGAAGATTCAAGAGTAAAATTTTGTTATATAATTTCTCCTAGTCGCTCATTTAAAGTATCAAATATGATTTCTCGCTATAAAAACCCGTATATAATAGAAACACAGATTATCTCAATTTCAAAAGTTTTCAATCCAAAATTTCACTAATCATAAAACCACAAAGAAAAATGTATATGTCAGTTCAAGAAAATGAAGATTCAAGAGTAAAATTTTGTTATATAATTTCTCCTAGTCGCTCATTTAAAGTATCAAATATGATTTCTCGCTATAAAAACCCGTATATAATAGAAACACAGATTATCTCAATTTCAAAAGTTTTCAATCCAAAATTTCACTAATCATAAAACCACAAAGAAAAATTCATCTGTCAATTCGAGAAAATGAAGATTCAAGAGTAAAATTTTGTTATATAATTTCTCCTAGTCGCTCATTTAAAGTATCAAATATAATTTCTCGCTATAAAAACCCGTATATAATAGAAACACAGATTATCTCAATTTCAAAAGTTTTCAATCCAAAATTTCACTAATCATAAAACCACAAAGAAAAATGTATATGTCAGTTCAAGAAAATGAAGATTCAAGAGTAAAATTTTGTTATATAATTTCTCCTAGTCGCTCATTTAAAGTATCAAATATGATTTCTCGCTATAAAAACCCGTATATAATAGAAACACAGATTATCTCAATTTCAAAAGTTTTCAATCCAAAATTTCACTAATCATAAAACCACAAAGAAAAATTCATCTGTCAATTCGATAAAATGAAGATTCAAGAGTAAAATTTTGTTATATAATTTCTCCTAGTCGCTCATTTAAAGTATCAAATATGATTTCTCGCTATAAAAACCCGTATATAATAGAAACACAGATTATCTCAATTTCAAAAGTTTTCAATCCAAAATTTCACTAATCATAAAACCACAAAGAAAAATGTATATGTCAGTTCAAGAAAATGAAGATTCAAGAGTAAAATTTTGTTATATAATTTCTCCTAGTCGCTCATTTAAAGTATCAAATATAATTTCTCGCTATAAAAACCCGTATATAATAGAAACACAGATTATCTCAATTTCAAAAGTTTTCAATCCAAAATTTCACTAATCATAAAACCACAAAGAAAAATGTATATGTCAGTTCAAGAAAATGAAGATTCAAGAGTAAAATTTTGTTATATAATTTCTCCTAGTCGCTCATTTAAAGTATCAAATATGATTTCTCGCTATAAAAACCCGTATATAATAGAAACACAGATTATCTCAATTTCAAAAGTTTTCAATCCAAAATTTCACTAATCATAAAACCACAAAGAAAAATTCATCTGTCAATTCGAGAAAATGAAGATTCAAGAGTAAAATTTTGTTATATAATTTCTCCTAGTCGCTCATTTAAAGTATCAAATATAATTTCTCGCTATAAAAACCCGTATATAATAGAAACACAGATTATCTCAATTTCAAAAGTTTTCAATCCAAAATTTCACTAATCATAAAACCACAAAGAAAAATGTATATGTCAGTTCAAGAAAATGAAGATTCAAGAGTAAAATTTTGTTATATAATTTCTCCTAGTCGCTCATTTAAAGTATCAAATATGATTTCTCGCTATAAAAACCCGTATATAATAGAAACACAGATTATCTCAATTTCAAAAGTTTTCAATCCAAAATTTCACTAATCATAAAACCACAAAGAAAAATTCATCTGTCAATTCGAGAAAATGAAGATTCAAGAGTAAAATTTTGTTATATAATTTCTCCTAGTCGCTCATTTAAAGTATCAAATATAATTTCTCGCTATAAAAACCCGTATATAATAGAAACACAGATTATCTCAATTTCAAAAGTTTTCAATCCAAAATTTCACTAATCATAAAACCACAAAGAAAAATGTATATGTCAGTTCAAGAAAATGAAGATTCAAGAGTAAAATTTTGTTATATAATTTCTCCTAGTCGCTCATTTAAAGTATCAAATATGATTTCTCGCTATAAAAACCCGTATATAATAGAAACACAGATTATCTCAATTTCAAAAGTTTTCAATCCAAAATTTCACTAATCATAAAACCACAAAGAAAAATGTATATGTCAGTTCAAGAAAATGAAGATTCAAGAGTAAAATTTTGTTATATAATTTCTCCTAGTCGCTCATTTAAAGTATCAAATATGATTTCTCGCTATAAAAACCCGTATATAATAGAAACACAGATTATCTCAATTTCAAAAGTTTTCAATCCAAAATTTCACTAATCATAAAACCACAAAGAAAAATTCATCTGTCAATTCGAGAAAATGAAGATTCAAGAGTAAAATTTTGTTATATAATTTCTCCTAGTCGCTCATTTAAAGTATCAAATATAATTTCTCGCTATAAAAACCCGTATATAATAGAAACACAGATTATCTCAATTTCAAAAGTTTTCAATCCAAAATTTCACTAATCATAAAACCACAAAGAAAAATGTATATGTCAGTTCAAGAAAATGAAGATTCAAGAGTAAAATTTTGTTATATAATTTCTCCTAGTCGCTCATTTAAAGTATCAAATATGATTTCTCGCTATAAAAACCCGTATATAATAGAAACACAGATTATCTCAATTTCAAAAGTTTTCAATCCAAAATTTCACTAATCATAAAACCACAAAGAAAAATTCATCTGTCAATTCGATAAAATGAAGATTCAAGAGTAAAATTTTGTTATATAATTTCTCCTAGTCGCTCATTTAAAGTATCAAATATGATTTCTCGCTATAAAAACCCGTATATAATAGAAACACAGATTATCTCAATTTCAAAAGTTTTCAATCCAAAATTTCACTAATCATAAAACCACAAAGAAAAATGTATATGTCAGTTCAAGAAAATGAAGATTCAAGAGTAAAATTTTGTTATATAATTTCTCCTAGTCGCTCATTTAAAGTATCAAATATAATTTCTCGCTATAAAAACCCGTATATAATAGAAACACAGATTATCTCAATTTCAAAAGTTTTCAATCCAAAATTTCACTAATCATAAAACCACAAAGAAAAATGTATATGTCAGTTCAAGAAAATGAAGATTCAAGAGTAAAATTTTGTTATATAATTTCTCCTAGTCGCTCATTTAAAGTATCAAATATGATTTCTCGCTATAAAAACCCGTATATAATAGAAACACAGATTATCTCAATTTCAAAAGTTTTCAATCCAAAATTTCACTAATCATAAAACCACAAAGAAAAATTCATCTGTCAATTCGAGAAAATGAAGATTCAAGAGTAAAATTTTGTTATATAATTTCTCCTAGTCGCTCATTTAAAGTATCAAATATAATTTCTCGCTATAAAAACCCGTATATAATAGAAACACAGATTATCTCAATTTCAAAAGTTTTCAATCCAAAATTTCACTAATCATAAAACCACAAAGAAAAATGTATATGTCAGTTCAAGAAAATGAAGATTCAAGAGTAAAATTTTGTTATATAATTTCTCCTAGTCGCTCATTTAAAGTATCAAATATGATTTCTCGCTATAAAAACCCGTATATAATAGAAACACAGATTATCTCAATTTCAAAAGTTTTCAATCCAAAATTTCACTAATCATAAAACCACAAAGAAAAATTCATCTGTCAATTCGAGAAAATGAAGATTCAAGAGTAAAATTTTGTTATATAATTTCTCCTAGTCGCTCATTTAAAGTATCAAATATAATTTCTCGCTATAAAAACCCGTATATAATAGAAACACAGATTATCTCAATTTCAAAAGTTTTCAATCCAAAATTTCACTAATCATAAAACCACAAAGAAAAATGTATATGTCAGTTCAAGAAAATGAAGATTCAAGAGTAAAATTTTGTTATATAATTTCTCCTAGTCGCTCATTTAAAGTATCAAATATGATTTCTCGCTATAAAAACCCGTATATAATAGAAACACAGATTATCTCAATTTCAAAAGTTTTCAATCCAAAATTTCACTAATCATAAAACCACAAAGAAAAATGTATATGTCAGTTCAAGAAAATGAAGATTCAAGAGTAAAATTTTGTTATATAATTTCTCCTAGTCGCTCATTTAAAGTATCAAATATGATTTCTCGCTATAAAAACCCGTATATAATAGAAACACAGATTATCTCAATTTCAAAAGTTTTCAATCCAAAATTTCACTAATCATAAAACCACAAAGAAAAATTCATCTGTCAATTCGAGAAAATGAAGATTCAAGAGTAAAATTTTGTTATATAATTTCTCCTAGTCGCTCATTTAAAGTATCAAATATGATTTCTCGCTATAAAAACCCGTATATAATAGAAACACAGATTATCTCAATTTCAAAAGTTTTCAATCCAAAATTTCACTAATCATAAAACCACAAAGAAAAATGTATATGTCAGTTCAAGAAAATGAAGATTCAAGAGTAAAATTTTGTTATATAATTTCTCCTAGTCGCTCATTTAAAGTATCAAATATAATTTCTCGCTATAAAAACCCGTATATAATAGAAACACAGATTATCTCAATTTCAAAAGTTTTCAATCCAAAATTTCACTAATCATAAAACCACAAAGAAAAATTCATCTGTCAATTCGAGAAAATGAAGATTCAAGAGTAAAATTTTGTTATATAATTTCTCCTAGTCGCTCATTTAAAGTATCAAATATGATTTCTCGCTATAAAAACCCGTATATAATAGAAACACAGATTATCTCAATTTCAAAAGTTTTCAATCCAAAATTTCACTAATCATAAAACCACAAAGAAAAATGTATATGTCAGTTCAAGAAAATGAAGATTCAAGAGTAAAATTTTGTTATATAATTTCTCCTAGTCGCTCATTTAAAGTATCAAATATGATTTCTCGCTATAAAAACCCGTATATAATAGAAACACAGATTATCTCAATTTCAAAAGTTTTCAATCCAAAATTTCACTAATCATAAAACCACAAAGAAAAATTCATCTGTCAATTCGAGAAAATGAAGATTCAAGAGTAAAATTTTGTTATATAATTTCTCCTAGTCGCTCATTTAAAGTATCAAATATAATTTCTCGCTATAAAAACCCGTATATAATAGAAACACAGATTATCTCAATTTCAAAAGTTTTCAATCCAAAATTTCACTAATCATAAAACCACAAAGAAAAATGTATATGTCAGTTCAAGAAAATGAAGATTCAAGAGTAAAATTTTGTTATATAATTTCTCCTAGTCGCTCATTTAAAGTATCAAATATGATTTCTCGCTATAAAAACCCGTATATAATAGAAACACAGATTATCTCAATATCAAAAGTTTTCAATCCAAAATTTCACTAATCATAAAACCACAAAGAAAAATGTATATGTCAGTTCAAGAAAATGAAGATTCAAGAGTAAAATTTTGTTATATAATTTCTCCTAGTCGCTCATTTAAAGTATCAAATATGATTTCTCGCTATAAAAACCCGTATATAATAGAAACACAGATTATCTCAATTTCAAAAGTTTTCAATCCAAAATTTCACTAATCATAAAACCACAAAGAAAAATGTATATGTCAGTTCAAGAAAATGAAGATTCAAGAGTAAAATTTTGTTATATAATTTCTCCTAGTCGCTCATTTAAAGTATCAAATATGATTTCTCGCTATAAAAACCCGTATATAATAGAAACACAGATTATCTCAATTTCAAAAGTTTTCAATCCAAAATTTCACTAATCATAAAACCACAAAGAAAAATGTATATGTCAGTTCAAGAAAATGAAGATTCAAGAGTAAAATTTTGTTATATAATTTCTCCTAGTCGCTCATTTAAAGTATCAAATATAATTTCTCGCTATAAAAACCCGTATATAATAGAAACACAGATTATCTCAATTTCAAAAGTTTTCAATCCAAAATTTCACTAATCATAAAACCACAAAGAAAAATGTATATGTCAGTTCAAGAAAATGAAGATTCAAGAGTAAAATTTTGTTATATAATTTCTCCTAGTCGCTCATTTAAAGTATCAAATATAATTTCTCGCTATAAAAACCCGTATATAATAGAAACACAGATTATCTCAATTTCAAAAGTTTTCAATCCAAAATTTCACTAATCATAAAACCACAAAGAAAAATGTATATGTCAGTTCAAGAAAATGAAGATTCAAGAGTAAAATTTTGTTATATAATTTCTCCTAGTCGCTCATTTAAAGTATCAAATATGATTTCTCGCTATAAAAACCCGTATATAATAGAAACACAGATTATCTCAATTTCAAAAGTTTTCAATCCAAAATTTCACTAATCATAAAACCACAAAGAAAAATTCATCTGTCAATTCGAGAAAATGAAGATTCAAGAGTAAAATTTTGTTATATAATTTCTCCTAGTCGCTCATTTAAAGTATCAAATATAATTTCTCGCTATAAAAACCCGTATATAATAGAAACACAGATTATCTCAATTTCAAAAGTTTTCAATCCAAAATTTCACTAATCATAAAACCACAAAGAAAAATTCATCTGTCAATTCGAGAAAATGAAGATTCAAGAGTAAAATTTTGTTATATAATTTCTCCTAGTCGCTCATTTAAAGTATCAAATATGATTTCTCGCTATAAAAACCCGTATATAATAGAAACACAGATTATCTCAATTTCAAAAGTTTTCAATCCAAAATTTCACTAATCATAAAACCACAAAGAAAAATGTATATGTCAGTTCAAGAAAATGAAGATACAAGAGTAAAATTTTGTTATATAATTTCTCCTAGTCGCTCATTTAAAGTATCAAATATGATTTCTCGCTATAAAAACCCGTATATAATAGAAACACAGATTATCTCAATTTCAAAAGTTTTCAATCCAAAATTTCACTAATCATAAAACCACAAAGAAAAATGTATATGTCAGTTCAAGAAAATGAAGATTCAAGAGTAAAATTTTGTTATGTAATTTCTCCTAGTCGCTCATTTAAAGTATCAAATATGATTTCTCGCTATAAAAACCCGTATATAATAGAAACACAGATTATCTCAATTTCAAAAGTTTTCAATCCAAAATTTCACTAATCATAAAACCACAAAGAAAAATGTATATGTCAGTTCAAGAAAATGAAGATACAAGAGTAAAATTTTGTTATATAATTTCTCCTAGTCGCTCATTTAAAGTATCAAATATGATTTCTCGCTATAAAAACCCGTATATAATAGAAACACAGATTATCTCAATTTCAAAAGTTTTCAATCCAAAATTTCACTAATCATAAAACCACAAAGAAAAATGTATATGTCAGTTCAAGAAAATGAAGATTCAAGAGTAAAATTTTGTTATATAATTTCTCCTAGTCGCTCATTTAAAGTATCAAATATAATTTCTCGCTATAAAAACCCGTATATAATAGAAACACAGATTATCTCAATTTCAAAAGTTTTCAATCCAAAATTTCACTAATCATAAAACCACAAAGAAAAATGTATATGTCAGTTCAAGAAAATGAAGATACAAGAGTAAAATTTTGTTATATAATTTCTCCTAGTCGCTCATTTAAAGTATCAAATATGATTTCTCGCTATAAAAACCCGTATATAATAGAAACACAGATTATCTCAATTTCAAAAGTTTTCAATCCAAAATTTCACTAATCATAAAACCACAAAGAAAAATGTATATGTCAGTTCAAGAAAATGAAGATTCAAGAGTAAAATTTTGTTATGTAATTTCTCCTAGTCGCTCATTTAAAGTATCAAATATGATTTCTCGCTATAAAAACCCGTATATAATAGAAACACAGATTATCTCAATTTCAAAAGTTTTCAATCCAAAATTTCACTAATCATAAAACCACAAAGAAAAATGTATATGTCAGTTCAAGAAAATGAAGATTCAAGAGTAAAATTTTGTTATATAATTTCTCCTAGTCGCTCATTTAAAGTATCAAATATGATTTCTCGCTATAAAAACCCGTATATAATAGAAACACAGATTATCTCAATTTCAAAAGTTTTCAATCCAAAATTTCACTAATCATAAAACCACAAAGAAAAATGTATATGTCAGTTCAAGAAAATGAAGATTCAAGAGTAAAATTTTGTTATGTAATTTCTCCTAGTCGCTCATTTAAAGTATCAAATATGATTTCTCGCTATAAAAACCCGTATATAATAGAAACACAGATTATCTCAATTTCAAAAGTTTTCAATCCAAAATTTCACTAATCATAAAACCACAAAGAAAAATGTATATGTCAGTTCAAGAAAATGAAGATACAAGAGTAAAATTTTGTTATATAATTGCTCCTAGTCGCTCATTTAAAGTATCAAATATGATTTCTCGCTATAAAAACCCGTATATAATAGAAACACAGATTATCTCAATTTCAAAAGTTTTCAATCCAAAATTTCACTAATCATAAAACCACAAAGAAAAATGTATATGTCAGTTCAAGAAAATGAAGATTCAAGAGTAAAATTTTGTTATATAATTTCTCCTAGTCGCTCATTTAAAGTATCAAATATGATTTCTCGCTATAAAAACCCGTATATAATAGAAACACAGATTATCTCAATTTCAAAAGTTTTCAATCCAAAATTTCACTAATCATAAAACCACAAAGAAAAATGTATATGTCAGTTCAAGAAAATGAAGATTCAAGAGTAAAATTTTGTTATATAATTTCTCCTAGTCGCTCATTTAAAGTATCAAATATGATTTCTCGCTATAAAAACCCGTATATAATAGAAACACAGATTATCTCAATTTCAAAAGTTTTCAATCCAAAATTTCACTAATCATAAAACCACAAAGAAAAATGTATATGTCAGTTCAAGAAAATGAAGATACAAGAGTAAAATTTTGTTATATAATTTCTCCTAGTCGCTCATTTAAAGTATCAAATATGATTTCTCGCTATAAAAACCCGTATATAATAGAAACACAGATTATCTCAATTTCAAAAGTTTTCAATCCAAAATTTCACTAATCATAAAACCACAAAGAAAAATGTATATGTCAGTTCAAGAAAATGAAGATTCAAGAGTAAAATTTTGTTATATAATTTCTCCTAGTCGCTCATTTAAAGTATCAAATATGATTTCTCGCTATAAAAACCCGTATATAATAGAAACACAGATTATCTCAATTTCAAAAGTTTTCAATCCAAAATTTCACTAATCATAAAACCACAAAGAAAAATGTATATGTCAGTTCAAGAAAATGAAGATTCAAGAGTAAAATTTTGTTATATAATTTCTCCTAGTCGCTCATTTAAAGTATCAAATATGATTTCTCGCTATAAAAACCCGTATATAATAGAAACACAGATTATCTCAATTTCAAAAGTTTTCAATCCAAAATTTCACTAATCATAAAACCACAAAGAAAAATGTATATGTCAGTTCAAGAAAATGAAGATTCAAGAGTAAAATTTTGTTATATAATTTCTCCTAGTCGCTCATTTAAAGTATCAAATATGATTTCTCGCTATAAAAACCCGTATATAATAGAAACACAGATTATCTCAATTTCAAAAGTTTTCAATCCAAAATTTCACTAATCATAAAACCACAAAGAAAAATGTATATGTCAGTTCAAGAAAATGAAGATTCAAGAGTAAAATTTTGTTATGTAATTTCTCCTAGTCGCTCATTTAAAGTATCAAATATGATTTCTCGCTATAAAAACCCGTATATAATAGAAACACAGATTATCTCAATTTCAAAAGTTTTCAATCCAAAATTTCACTAATCATAAAACCACAAAGAAAAATGTATATGTCAGTTCAAGAAAATGAAGATTCAAGAGTAAAATTTTGTTATATAATTTCTCCTAGTCGCTCATTTAAAGTATCAAATATGATTTCTCGCTATAAAAACCCGTATATAATAGAAACACAGATTATCTCAATTTCAAAAGTTTTCAATCCAAAATTTCACTAATCATAAAACCACAAAGAAAAATGTATATGTCAGTTCAAGAAAATGAAGATTCAAGAGTAAAATTTTGTTATATAATTTCTCCTAGTCGCTCATTTAAAGTATCAAATATGATTTCTCGCTATAAAAACCCGTATATAATAGAAACACAGATTATCTCAATTTCAAAAGTTTTCAATCCAAAATTTCACTAATCATAAAACCACAAAGAAAAATGTATATGTCAGTTCAAGAAAATGAAGATTCAAGAGTAAAATTTTGTTATGTAATTTCTCCTAGTCGCTCATTTAAAGTATCAAATATGATTTCTCGCTATAAAAACCCGTATATAATAGAAACACAGATTATCTCAATTTCAAAAGTTTTCAATCCAAAATTTCACTAATCATAAAACCACAAAGAAAAATGTATATGTCAGTTCAAGAAAATGAAGATTCAAGAGTAAAATTTTGTTATATAATTTCTCCTAGTCGCTCATTTAAAGTATCAAATATGATTTCTCGCTATAAAAACCCGTATATAATAGAAACACAGATTATCTCAATTTCAAAAGTTTTCAATCCAAAATTTCACTAATCATAAAACCACAAAGAAAAATGTATATGTCAGTTCAAGAAAATGAAGATTCAAGAGTAAAATTTTGTTATGTAATTTCTCCTAGTCGCTCATTTAAAGTATCAAATATGATTTCTCGCTATAAAAACCCGTATATAATAGAAACACAGATTATCTCAATTTCAAAAGTTTTCAATCCAAAATTTCACTAATCATAAAACCACAAAGAAAAATGTATATGTCAGTTCAAGAAAATGAAGATACAAGAGTAAAATTTTGTTATATAATTTCTCCTAGTCGCTCATTTAAAGTATCAAATATGATTTCTCGCTATAAAAACCCGTATATAATAGAAACACAGATTATCTCAATTTCAAAAGTTTTCAATCCAAAATTTCACTAATCATAAAACCACAAAGAAAAATGTATATGTCAGTTCAAGAAAATGAAGATTCAAGAGTAAAATTTTGTTATGTAATTTCTCCTAGTCGCTCATTTAAAGTATCAAATATGATTTCTCGCTATAAAAACCCGTATATAATAGAAACACAGATTATCTCAATTTCAAAAGTTTTCAATCCAAAATTTCACTAATCATAAAACCACAAAGAAAAATGTATATGTCAGTTCAAGAAAATGAAGATTCAAGAGTAAAATTTTGTTATGTAATTTCTCCTAGTCGCTCATTTAAAGTATCAAATATGATTTCTCGCTATAAAAACCCGTATATAATAGAAACACAGATTATCTCAATTTCAAAAGTTTTCAATCCAAAATTTCACTAATCATAAAACCACAAAGAAAAATGTATATGTCAGTTCAAGAAAGTGAAGATACAAGAGTAAAATTTTGTTATATAATTTCTCCTAGTCGCTCATTTAAAGTATCAAATATGATTTCTCGCTATAAAAACCCGTATATAATAGAAACACAGATTATCTCAATTTCAAAAGTTTTCAATCCAAAATTTCACTAATCATAAAACCACAAAGAAAAATGTATATGTCAGTTCAAGAAAATGAAGATTCAAGAGTAAAATTTTGTTATGTAATTTCTCCTAGTCGCTCATTTAAAGTATCAAATATGATTTCTCGCTATAAAAACCCGTATATAATAGAAACACAGATTATCTCAATTTCAAAAGTTTTCAATCCAAAATTTCACTAATCATAAAACCACAAAGAAAAATGTATATGTCAGTTCAAGAAAATGAAGATACAAGAGTAAAATTTTGTTATATAATTTCTCCTAGTCGCTCATTTAAAGTATCAAATATGATTTCTCGCTATAAAAACCCGTATATAATAGAAACACAGATTATCTCAATTTCAAAAGTTTTCAATCCAAAATTTCACTAATCATAAAACCACAAAGAAAAATGTATATGTCAGTTCAAGAAAATGAAGATTCAAGAGTAAAATTTTGTTATGTAATTTCTCCTAGTCGCTCATTTAAAGTATCAAATATGATTTCTCGCTATAAAAACCCGTATATAATAGAAACACAGATTATCTCAATTTCAAAAGTTTTCAATCCAAAATTTCACTAATCATAAAACCACAAAGAAAAATCTATCTGTCAATTCAAGAGAATTAAGATTCAAGAGTAAAATGTTGTTATATAATTTCTCCTAGTTGCTCATTTAAAGTATCAAATATGATTTCTCGCTATAAAAACCCATATATAATAGAAACACAGATTATCTCAATATCAAAAGTTTTCAATCCAAAATTTCACTTATCACAAAACCACAAAGAAAAATCTATCTTACAATTCGAGAGAATGAAGATTCAAGAGTAAAATTTTGTTATATAATTTCTCCTAGTCGCTCATTTAAAGTATCAAATATGATTTCTCGCTATAAAAACCCGTATATAATAGAAACACAGATTATCTCAATTTCAAAAGTTTTCAATCCAAAATTTCACTAATCATAAAACCACAAAGAAAAATGTATATGTCAGTTCAAGAAAATGAAGATTCAAGAGTAAAATTTTGTTATATAATTTCTCCTAGTCGCTCATTTAAAGTATCAAATATGATTTCTCGCTATAAAAACCCGTATATAATAGAAACACAGATTATCTCAATTTCAAAAGTTTTCAATCCAAAATTTCACTAATCATAAAACCACAAAGAAAAATGTATATGTCAGTTCAAGAAAATGAAGATTCAAGAGTAAAATTTTGTTATGTAATTTCTCCTAGTCGCTCATTTAAAGTATCAAATATGATTTCTCGCTATAAAAACCCGTATATAATAGAAACACAGATTATCTCAATTTCAAAAGTTTTCAATCCAAAATTTCACTAATCATAAAACCACAAAGAAAAATGTATATGTCAGTTCAAGAAAATGAAGATTCAAGAGTAAAATTTTGTTATGTAATTTCTCCTAGTCGCTCATTTAAAGTATCAAATATGATTTCTCGCTATAAAAACCCGTATATAATAGAAACACAGATTATCTCAATTTCAAAAGTTTTCAATCCAAAATTTCACTAATCATAAAACCACAAAGAAAAATGTATATGTCAGTTCAAGAAAATGAAGATTCAAGAGTAAAATTTTGTTATGTAATTTCTCCTAGTCGCTCATTTAAAGTATCAAATATGATTTCTCGCTATAAAAACCCGTATATAATAGAAACACAGATTATCTCAATTTCAAAAGTTTTCAATCCAAAATTTCACTAATCATAAAACCACAAAGAAAAATGTATATGTCAGTTCAAGAAAATGAAGATACAAGAGTAAAATTTTGTTATATAATTTCTCCTAGTCGCTCATTTAAAGTATCAAATATGATTTCTCGCTATAAAAACCCGTATATAATAGAAACACAGATTATCTCAATTTCAAAAGTTTTCAATCCAAAATTTCACTAATCATAAAACCACAAAGAAAAATGTATATGTCAGTTCAAGAAAATGAAGATTCAAGAGTAAAATTTTGTTATGTAATTTCTCCTAGTCGCTCATTTAAAGTATCAAATATGATTTCTCGCTATAAAAACCCGTATATAATAGAAACACAGATTATCTCAATTTCAAAAGTTTTCAATCCAAAATTTCACTAATCATAAAACCACAAAGAAAAATCTATCTGTCAATTCAAGAGAATTAAGATTCAAGAGTAAAATGTTGTTATATAATTTCTCCTAGTTGCTCATTTAAAGTATCAAATATGATTTCTCGCTATAAAAACCCATATATAATAGAAACACAGATTATCTCAATATCAAAAGTTTTCAATCCAAAATTTCACTTATCACAAAACCACAAAGAAAAATCTATCTTACAATTCGAGAGAATGAAGATTCAAGAGTAAAATTTTGTTATATAATTTCTCCTAGTCGCTCATTTAAAGTATCAAATATGATTTCTCGCTATAAAAACCCGTATATAATAGAAACACAGATTATCTCAATTTCAAAAGTTTTCAATCCAAAATTTCACTAATCATAAAACCACAAAGAAAAATGTATATGTCAGTTCAAGAAAATGAAGATTCAAGAGTAAAATTTTGTTATATAATTTCTCCTAGTCGCTCATTTAAAGTATCAAATATGATTTCTCGCTATAAAAACCCGTATATAATAGAAACACAGATTATCTCAATTTCAAAAGTTTTCAATCCAAAATTTCACTAATCATAAAACCACAAAGAAAAATGTATATGTCAGTTCAAGAAAATGAAGATTCAAGAGTAAAATTTTGTTATGTAATTTCTCCTAGTCGCTCATTTAAAGTATCAAATATGATTTCTCGCTATAAAAACCCGTATATAATAGAAACACAGATTATCTCAATTTCAAAAGTTTTCAATCCAAAATTTCACTAATCATAAAACCACAAAGAAAAATGTATATGTCAGTTCAAGAAAATGAAGATTCAAGAGTAAAATTTTGTTATGTAATTTCTCCTAGTCGCTCATTTAAAGTATCAAATATGATTTCTCGCTATAAAAACCCGTATATAATAGAAACACAGATTATCTCAATTTCAAAAGTTTTCAATCCAAAATTTCACTAATCATAAAACCACAAAGAAAAATGTATATGTCAGTTCAAGAAAATGAAGATTCAAGAGTAAAATTTTGTTATATAATTTCTCCTAGTCGCTCATTTAAAGTATCAAATATGATTTCTCGCTATAAAAACCCGTATATAATAGAAACACAGATTATCTCAATTTCAAAAGTTTTCAATCCAAAATTTCACTAATCATAAAACCACAAAGAAAAATGTATATGTCAGTTCAAGAAAATGAAGATTCAAGAGTAAAATTTTGTTATGTAATTTCTCCTAGTCGCTCATTTAAAGTATCAAATATGATTTCTCGCTATAAAAACCCGTATATAATAGAAACACAGATTATCTCAATTTCAAAAGTTTTCAATCCAAAATTTCACTAATCATAAAACCACAAAGAAAAATGTATATGTCAGTTCAAGAAAATGAAGATACAAGAGTAAAATTTTGTTATATAATTTCTCCTAGTCGCTCATTTAAAGTATCAAATATGATTTCTCGCTATAAAAACCCGTATATAATAGAAACACAGATTATCTCAATTTCAAAAGTTTTCAATCCAAAATTTCACTAATCATAAAACCACAAAGAAAAATGTATATGTCAGTTCAAGAAAATGAAGATTCAAGAGTAAAATTTTGTTATGTAATTTCTCCTAGTCGCTCATTTAAAGTATCAAATATGATTTCTCGCTATAAAAACCCGTATATAATAGAAACACAGATTATCTCAATTTCAAAAGTTTTCAATCCAAAATTTCACTAATCATAAAACCACAAAGAAAAATGTATATGTCAGTTCAAGAAAATGAAGATACAAGAGTAAAATTTTGTTATATAATTTCTCCTAGTCGCTCATTTAAAGTATCAAATATGATTTCTCGCTATAAAAACCCGTATATAATAGAAACACAGATTATCTCAATTTCAAAAGTTTTCAATCCAAAATTTCACTAATCATAAAACCACAAAGAAAAATGTATATGTCAGTTCAAGAAAATGAAGATTCAAGAGTAAAATTTTGTTATGTAATTTCTCCTAGTCGCTCATTTAAAGTATCAAATATGATTTCTCGCTATAAAAACCCGTATATAATAGAAACACAGATTATCTCAATTTCAAAAGTTTTCAATCCAAAATTTCACTAATCATAAAACCACAAAGAAAAATGTATATGTCAGTTCAAGAAAATGAAGATTCAAGAGTAAAATTTTGTTATGTAATTTCTCCTAGTCGCTCATTTAAAGTATCAAATATGATTTCTCGCTATAAAAACCCGTATATAATAGAAACACAGATTATCTCAATTTCAAAAGTTTTCAATCCAAAATTTCACTAATCATAAAACCACAAAGAAAAATGTATATGTCAGTTCAAGAAAATGAAGATTCAAGAGTAAAATTTTGTTATGTAATTTCTCCTAGTCGCTCATTTAAAGTATCAAATATGATTTCTCGCTATAAAAACCCGTATATAATAGAAACACAGATTATCTCAATTTCAAAAGTTTTCAATCCAAAATTTCACTAATCATAAAACCACAAAGAAAAATGTATATGTCAGTTCAAGAAAATGAAGATACAAGAGTAAAATTTTGTTATATAATTTCTCCTAGTCGCTCATTTAAAGTATCAAATATGATTTCTCGCTATAAAAACCCGTATATAATAGAAACACAGATTATCTCAATTTCAAAAGTTTTCAATCCAAAATTTCACTAATCATAAAACCACAAAGAAAAATGTATATGTCAGTTCAAGAAAATGAAGAATAAAGAGTAAAATTTTGTTATGTAATTTCTCCTAGTCGCTCATTTAAAGTATCAAATATGATTTCTCGCTATAAAAACCCGTATATAATAGAAACACAGATTATCTCAATTTCAAAAGTTTTCAATCCAAAATTTCACTAATCATAAAACCACAAAGAAAAATGTATATGTCAGTTCAAGAAAATGAAGATTCAAGAGTAAAATTTTGTTATATAATTTCTCCTAGTCGCTCATTTAAAGTATCAAATATGATTTCTCGCTATAAAAACCCGTATATAATAGAAACACAGATTATCTCAATTTCAAAAGTTTTCAATCCAAAATTTCACTAATCATAAAACCACAAAGAAATATGTATATGTCAGTTCAAGAAAATGAAGATTCAAGAGTAAAATTTTGTTATGTAATTTCTCCTAGTCGCTCATTTAAAGTATCAAATATGATTTCTCGCTATAAAAACCCGTATATAATAGAAACACAGATTATCTCAATTTCAAAAGTTTTCAATCCAAAATTTCACTAATCATAAAACCACAAAGAAAAATGTATATGTCAGTTCAAGAAAATGAAGATTCAAGAGTAAAATTTTGTTATGTAATTTCTCCTAGTCGCTCATTTAAAGTATCAAATATGATTTCTCGCTATAAAAACCCGTATATAATAGAAACACAGATTATCTCAATTTCAAAAGTTTTCAATCCAAAATTTCACTAATCATAAAACCACAAAGAAAAATGTATATGTCAGTTCAAGAAAATGAAGATACAAGAGTAAAATTTTGTTATATAATTTCTCCTAGTCGCTCATTTAAAGTATCAAATATGATTTCTCGCTATAAAAACCCGTATATAATAGAAACACAGATTATCTCAATTTCAAAAGTTTTCAATCCAAAATTTCACTAATCATAAAACCACAAAGAAAAATGTATATGTCAGTTCAAGAAAATGAAGATTCAAGAGTAAAATTTTGTTATGTAATTTCTCCTAGTCGCTCATTTAAAGTATCAAATATGATTTCTCGCTATAAAAACCCGTATATAATAGAAACACAGATTATCTCAATTTCAAAAGTTTTCAATCCAAAATTTCACTAATCATAAAACCACAAAGAAAAATGTATATGTCAGTTCAAGAAAATGAAGATACAAGAGTAAAATTTTGTTATATAATTTCTCCTAGTCGCTCATTTAAAGTATCAAATATGATTTCTCGCTATAAAAACCCGTATATAATAGAAACACAGATTATCTCAATTTCAAAAGTTTTCAATCCAAAATTTCACTAATCATAAAACCACAAAGAAAAATCTATCTGTCAATTCAAGAGAATGAAGATTCAAGAGTAAAATGTTGTTATATAATTTCTCCTAGTTGCTCATTTAAAGTATCAAATATGATTTCTCGCTATAAAAACCCATATATAATAGAAACACAGATTATCTCAAT
The DNA here is from genome assembly GCA_958496155.1 of Sisyra nigra. Taxonomy (NCBI): domain Eukaryota; kingdom Metazoa; phylum Arthropoda; class Insecta; order Neuroptera; family Sisyridae; genus Sisyra; species Sisyra nigra. The sequence continues at coordinate 59,343 of CAUEGK010000072.1, read as the reverse complement.
ATCAAAAGTTTTCAATCCAAAATTTCACTTATCACAAAACCACAAAGAAAAATCTATCTTACAATTCGAGAGAATGAAGATTCAAGAGTAAAATTTTGTTATATAATTTCTCCTAGTCGCTCATTTAAAGTATCAAATATGATTTCTCGCTATAAAAACCCATATATAATAGAAACACAGATTATCTCAATATCAAAAGTTTTCAATCCAAAATTTCACCAATCACAAAACCACAAAGAAAAATCTTTCTTACAATTCGAGAGAATGAAGATTCAAGAGTAAAATTTTGTTATATAATTTCTCCTAGTCGCTCATTTAAAGTATCAAATATGATTTCTCGCTATAAAAACCCATATATAATAGAAATACAGATTATCTCAATATCAAAAGTTTTCAATCCAAAATTTCACTTATCACAAAACCACAAAGAAAAATCTATCTTACAATTCGAGAGAATGAAGATTCAAGAGTAAAATTTTGTTATATAATTTCTCCTAGTCGCTCATTTAAAGTATCAAATATGATTTCTCCCTATAAAAACCCATATATAATAGAAACACAGATTATCTCAATATCAAAAGTTTTCAATCCAAAATTTCACTTATCACAAAACCACAAAGAAAAATCTATCTTACAATTCGAGAGAATGAAGATTCAAGAGTAAAATTTTGTTATATAATTTCTCCTAGTCGCTCATTTAAAGTATCAAATATGATTTCTCGCTATAAAAACCCATATATAATAGAAACACAGATTATCTCAATATCAAAACTTTTCAATCCAAAATTTCACTTATCACAAAACCACAAAGAAAAATCTATCTTACAATTCGAGAGAATGAAGATTCAAGAGTAAAATTTTGTTATATAATTTCTCCTAGTCGCTCATTTAAAGTATCAAATATGATTTCTCGCTATAAAAACCCATATATAATAGAAACACAGATTATCTCAATATCAAAAGTTTTCAATCCAAAATTTCACTAATCACAAAACCACAAAGAAAAATCTATCTTACAATTCGAGAGAATGAAGATTCAAGAGTAAAATTTTGTTATATAATTTCTCCTAGTCGCTCATTTAAAGTATCAAATATGATTTCTCGCTATAAAAACCCATATATAATAGAAACACAGATTATCTCAATATCAAAAGTTTTCAATCCAAAATTTCACTTATCACAAAACCACAAAGAAAAATCTATCTTACAATTCGAGAGAATGAAGATTCAAGAGTAAAATTTTGTTATATAATTTCTCCTAGTCGCTCATTTAAAGTATCAAATATGATTTCTCGCTATAAAAACCCATATATAATAGAAACACAGATTATCTCAATATCAAAACTTTTCAATCCAAAATTTCACTTATCACAAAACCACAAAGAAAAATCTATCTTACAATTCGAGAGAATGAAGATTCAAGAGTAAAATTTTGTTATATAATTTCTCCTAGTCGCTCATTTAAAGTATCAAATATGATTTCTCGCTATAAAAACCCATATATAATAGAAACACAGATTATCTCAATATCAAAAGTTTTCAATCCAAAATTTCACTTATCACAAAACCACAAAGAAAAATCTATCTTACAATTCGAGAGAATGAAGATTCAAGAGTAAAATTTTGTTATATAATTTCTCCTAGTCGCTCATTTAAAGTATCAAATATGATTTCTCGCTATAAAAACCCATATATAATAGAAACACAGATTATCTCAATATCAAAAGTTTTCAATCTAAAATTTCACTAATCACAAAACCACAAAGAAAAATCTATCTTACAATTCGAGAGAATGAAGATTCAAGAGTGAAATTTTGTTATATAATTTCTCCTAGTCGCTTATTTAAAGTATCAAATATGATTTCTCGCTATAAAAACCCATATATAATAGAAACACAGATTATCTCAATATCAAAAGTTTTCAATCCAAAATTTCACTTATCACAAAACCACAAAGAAAAATCTATCTTACAATTCGAGAGAATGAAGATTCAAGAGTAAAATTTTGTTATATAATTTCTCCTAGTCGCTCATTTAAAGTATCAAATATGATTTCTCGCTATAAAAACCCATATATAATAGAAACACAGATTATCTCAATATCAAAAGTTTTCAATCCAAAATTTCACTAATCACAAAACCACAAAGAAAAATCTATCTTACAATTCGAGAGAATGAAGATTCAAGAGTAAAATTTTGTTATATAATTTCTCCTAGTCGCTCATTTAAAGTATCAAATATGATTTCTCGCTATAAAAACCCATATATAATAGAAACACAGATTATCTCAATATCAAAAGTTTTCAATCCAAAATTTCACTTATCACAAAACCACAAAGAAAAATCTATCTTACAATTCGAGAGAATGAAGATTCAAGAGTAAAATTTTGTTATATAATTTCTCCTAGTCGCTCATTTAAAGTATCAAATATGATTTCTCGCTATAAAAACCCATATATAATAGAAACACAGATTATCTCAATATCAAAACTTTTCAATCCAAAATTTCACTTATCACAAAACCACAAAGAAAAATCTATCTTACAATTCGAGAGAATGAAGATTCAAGAGTAAAATTTTGTTATATAATTTCTCCTAGTCGCTCATTTAAAGTATCAAATATGATTTCTCGCTATAAAAACCCATATATAATAGAAACACAGATTATCTCAATATCAAAAGTTTTCAATCCAAAATTTCACTTATCACAAAACCACAAAGAAAAATCTATCTTACAATTCGAGAGAATGAAGATTCAAGAGTAAAATTTTGTTATATAATTTCTCCTAGTCGCTCATTTAAAGTATCAAATATGATTTCTCGCTATAAAAACCCATATATAATAGAAACACAGATTATCTCAATATCAAAAGTTTTCAATCTAAAATTTCACTAATCACAAAACCACAAAGAAAAATCTATCTTACAATTCGAGAGAATGAAGATTCAAGAGTGAAATTTTGTTATATAATTTCTCCTAGTCGCTTATTTAAAGTATCAAATATGATTTCTCGCTATAAAAACCCATATATAATAGAAACACAGATTATCTCAATATCAAAAGTTTTCAATCCAAAATTTCACTTATCACAAAACCACAAAGAAAAATCTATCTTACAATTCGAGAGAATGAAGATTCAAGAGTAAAATTTTGTTATATAATTTCTCCTAGTCGCTCATTTAAAGTATCAAATATGATTTCTCGCTATAAAAACCCATATATAATAGAAACACAGATTATCTCAATATCAAAAGTTTTCAATCCAAAATTTCACTTATCACAAAACCACAAAGAAAAATCTATCTTACAATTCGAGATAATGAAGATTCAAGAGTGAAATTTTGTTATATAATTTCTCCTAGTCGCTTATTTAAAGTATCAAATATGATTTCTCGCTATAAAAACCCATATATAATAGAAACACAGATTATCTCAATATCAAAAGTTTTCAATCCAAAATTTCACTTATCACAAAACCACAAAGAAAAGTCTATATTACAATTCGAGAGAATGAAGATTCAAGAGTGAAATTTTGTTATATAATTTCTCCTAGTCGCTTATTTAAAGTATCAAATATGATTTCTCGCTATAAAAACCCATATATAATAGAAACACAGATTATCTCAATATCAAAAGTTTTCAATCCAAAATTTCACTTATCACAAAACCACAAAGAAAAATCTATCTTACAATTCGAGAGAATGAAGATTCAAGAGTAAAATTTTGTTATAAAATTTCTCCTAGTCGCTCATTTAAAGTATCAAATATGATTTCTCGCTATAAAAACCCATATATAATAGAAACACAGATTATCTCAATATCAAAAGTTTTCAATCCAAAATTTCACTAATCACAAAACCACAAAGAAAAATCTATCTTACAATTCGAGAGAATGAAGATTCAAGAGTGAAATTTTGTTATATAATTTCTCCTAGTCGCTTATTTAAAGTATCAAATATGATTTCTCGCTATAAAAACCCATATATAATAGAAACACAGATTATCTCAATATCAAAAGTTTTCAATCCAAAATTTCACTTATCACAAAACCACAAAGAAAAATCTATCTTACAATTCGAGAGAATGAAGATTCAAGAGTAAAATTTTGTTATATAATTTCTCCTAGTCGCTCATTTAAAGTATCAAATATGATTTCTCGCTATAAAAACCCATATATAATAGAAACACAGATTATCTCAATATCAAAAGTTTTCAATCCAAAATTTCACTTATCACAAAACCACAAAGAAAAGTCTATATTACAATTCGAGAGAATGAAGATTCAAGAGTGAAATTTTGTTATATAATTTCTCCTAGTCGCTTATTTAAAGTATCAAATATGATTTCTCGCTATAAAAACCCATATATAATAGAAACACAGATTATCTCAATATCAAAAGTTTTCAATCCAAAATTTCACTAATCACAAAACCACAAAGAAAAATCTATCTTACAATTCGAGAGAATGAAGATTCAAGAGTGAAATTTTGTTATATAATTTCTCCTAGTCGCTTATTTAAAGTATCAAATATGATTTCTCGCTATAAAAACCCATATATAATAGAAACACAGATTATCTCAATATCAAAAGTTTTCAATCCAAAATTTCACTTATCACAAAACCACAAAGAAAAATCTATCTTACAATTCGAGAGAATGAAGATTCAAGAGTAAAATTTTGTTATATAATTTCTCCTAGTCGCTCATTTAAAGTATCAAATATGATTTCTCGCTATAAAAACCCATATATAATAGAAACACAGATTATCTCAATATCAAAAGTTTTCAATCCAAAATTTCACTTATCACAAAACCACAAAGAAAAGTCTATATTACAATTCGAGAGAATGAAGATTCAAGAGTGAAATTTTGTTATATAATTTCTCCTAGTCGCTCATTTAAAGTATCAAATATGATTTCTCGCTATAAAAACCCATATATAATAGAAACACAGATTATCTCAATATCAAAAGTTTTCAATCCAAAATTTCACTTATCACAAAACCACAAAGAAAAATCTATCTTACAATTCGAGAGAATGAAGATTCAAGAGTAAAATTTTGTTATATAATTTCTCCTAGTCGCTCATTTAAAGTATCAAATATGATTTCTCGCTATAAAAACCCATATATAATAGAAACACAGATTATCTCAATATCAAAAGTTTTCAATCCAAAATTTCACTTATCACAAAACCACAAAGAAAAATCTATCTTACAATTCGAGAGAATGAAGATTCAAGAGTAAAATTTTGTTATATAATTTCTCCTAGTCGCTCATTTAAAGTATCAAATATGATTTCTCGCTATAAAAACCCATATATAATAGAAACACAGATTATCTCAATATCAAAAGTTTTCAATCCAAAATTTCACTTATCACAAAACCACAAAGAAAAGTCTATATTACAATTCGAGAGAATGAAGATTCAAGAGTGAAATTTTGTTATATAATTTCTCCTAGTCGCTCATTTAAAGTATCAAATATGATTTCTCGCTATAAAAACCCATATATAATAGAAACACAGATTATCTCAATATCAAAAGTTTTCAATCCAAAATTTCACTAATCACAAAACCACAAAGAAAAATCTATCTTACAATTCGAGAGAATGAAGATTCAAGAGTGAAATTTTGTTATATAATTTCTCCTAGTCGCTTATTTAAAGTATCAAATATGATTTCTCGCTATAAAAACCCATATATAATAGAAACACAGATTATCTCAATATCAAAAGTTTTCAATCCAAAATTTCACTAATCACAAAACCACAAAGAAAAATCTATCTTACAATTCGAGAGAATGAAGATTCAAGAGTGAAATTTTGTTATATAATTTCTCCTAGTCGCTTATTTAAAGTATCAAATATGATTTCTCGCTATAAAAACCCATATATAATAGAAACACAGATTATCTCAATATCAAAAGTTTTCAATCCAAAATTTCACTTATCACAAAACCACAAAGAAAAATCTATCTTACAATTCGAGAGAATGAAGATTCAAGAGTAAAATTTTGTTATATAATTTCTCCTAGTCGCTCATTTAAAGTATCAAATATGATTTCTCGCTATAAAAACCCATATATAATAGAAACACAGATTATCTCAATATCAAAAGTTTTCAATCCAAAATTTCACTTATCACAAAACCACAAAGAAAAATCTATCTTACAATTCGAGATAATGAAGATTCAAGAGTGAAATTTTGTTATATAATTTCTCCTAGTCGCTTATTTAAAGTATCAAATATGATTTCTCGCTATAAAAACCCATATATAATAGAAACACAGATTATCTCAATATCAAAAGTTTTCAATCCAAAATTTCACTTATCACAAAACCACAAAGAAAAGTCTATATTACAATTCGAGAGAATGAAGATTCAAGAGTGAAATTTTGTTATATAATTTCTCCTAGTCGCTTATTTAAAGTATCAAATATGATTTCTCGCTATAAAAACCCATATATAATAGAAACACAGATTATCTCAATATCAAAAGTTTTCAATCCAAAATTTCACTTATCACAAAACCACAAAGAAAAATCTATCTTACAATTCGAGAGAATGAAGATTCAAGAGTAAAATTTTGTTATATAATTTCTCCTAGTCGCTCATTTAAAGTATCAAATATGATTTCTCGCTATAAAAACCCATATATAATAGAAACACAGATTATCTCAATATCAAAAGTTTTCAATCCAAAATTTCACTAATCACAAAACCACAAAGAAAAATCTATCTTACAATTCGAGAGAATGAAGATTCAAGAGTGAAATTTTGTTATATAATTTCTCCTAGTCGCTCATTTAAAGTATCAAATATGATTTCTCGCTATAAAAACCCATATATAATAGAAACACAGATTATCTCAATATCAAAAGTTTTCAATCCAAAATTTCACTAATCACAAAACCACAAAGAAAAATCTATCTTACAATTCGAGAGAATGAAGATTCAAGAGTAAAATTTTGTTATATAATTTCTCCTAGTCGCTCATTTAAAGTATCAAATATGATTTCTCGCTATAAAAACCCATATATAATAGAAACACAGATTATCTCAATATCAAAAGTTTTCAATCCAAAATTTCACTAATCACAAAACCACAAAGAAAAATCTATCTTACAATTCGAGAGAATGAAGATTCAAGAGTGAAATTTTGTTATATAATTTCTCCTAGTCGCTTATTTAAAGTATCAAATATGATTTCTCGCTATAAAAACCCATATATAATAGAAACACAGATTATCTCAATATCAAAAGTTTTCAATCCAAAATTTCACTAATCACAAAACCACAAAGAAAAATCTATCTTACAATTCGAGAGAATGAAGATTCAAGAGTGAAATTTTGTTATATAATTTCTCCTAGTCGCTTATTTAAAGTATCAAATATGATTTCTCGCTATAAAAACCCATATATAATAGAAACACAGATTATCTCAATATCAAAAGTTTTCAATCCAAAATTTCACTTATCACAAAACCACAAAGAAAAATCTATCTTACAATTCGAGAGAATGAAGATTCAAGAGTAAAATTTTGTTATATAATTTCTCCTAGTCGCTCATTTAAAGTATCAAATATGATTTCTCGCTATAAAAACCCATATATAATAGAAACACAGATTATCTCAATATCAAAAGTTTTCAATCCAAAATTTCACTTATCACAAAACCACAAAGAAAAATCTATCTTACAATTCGAGATAATGAAGATTCAAGAGTGAAATTTTGTTATATAATTTCTCCTAGTCGCTTATTTAAAGTATCAAATATGATTTCTCGCTATAAAAACCCATATATAATAGAAACACAGATTATCTCAATATCAAAAGTTTTCAATCCAAAATTTCACTTATCACAAAACCACAAAGAAAAGTCTATATTACAATTCGAGAGAATGAAGATTCAAGAGTGAAATTTTGTTATATAATTTCTCCTAGTCGCTTATTTAAAGTATCAAATATGATTTCTCGCTATAAAAACCCATATATAATAGAAACACAGATTATCTCAATATCAAAAGTTTTCAATCCAAAATTTCACTTATCACAAAACCACAAAGAAAAATCTATCTTACAATTCGAGAGAATGAAGATTCAAGAGTAAAATTTTGTTATATAATTTCTCCTAGTCGCTCATTTAAAGTATCAAATATGATTTCTCGCTATAAAAACCCATATATAATAGAAACACAGATTATCTCAATATCAAAAGTTTTCAATCCAAAATTTCACTAATCACAAAACCACAAAGAAAAATCTATCTTACAACTCGAGAGAATGAAGATTCAAGAGTGAAATTTTGTTATATAATTTCTCCTAGTCGCTTATTTAAAGTATCAAATATGATTTCTCGCTATAAAAACCCATATATAATAGAAACACAGATTATCTCAATATCAAAAGTTTTCAATCCAAAATTTCACTTATCACAAAACCACAAAGAAAAATCTATCTTACAATTCGAGAGAATGAAGATTCAAGAGTAAAATTTTGTTATATAATTTCTCCTAGTCGCTCATTTAAAGTATCAAATATGATTTCTCGCTATAAAAACCCATATATAATAGAAACACAGATTATCTCAATATCAAAAGTTTTCAATCCAAAATTTCACTTATCACAAAACCACAAAGAAAAGTCTATATTACAATTCGAGAGAATGAAGATTCAAGAGTGAAATTTTGTTATATAATTTCTCCTAGTCGCTTATTTAAAGTATCAAATATGATTTCTCGCTATAAAAACCCATATATAATAGAAACACAGATTATCTCAATATCAAAAGTTTTCAATCCAAAATTTCACTAATCACAAAACCACAAAGAAAAATCTATCTTACAATTCGAGAGAATGAAGATTCAAGAGTGAAATTTTGTTATATAATTTCTCCTAGTCGCTTATTTAAAGTATCAAATATGATTTCTCGCTATAAAAACCCATATATAATAGAAACACAGATTATCTCAATATCAAAAGTTTTCAATCCAAAATTTCACTTATCACAAAACCACAAAGAAAAATCTATCTTACAATTCGAGAGAATGAAGATTCAAGAGTAAAATTTTTTTATATAATTTCTCCTAGTCGCTCATTTAAAGTATCAAATATGATTTCTCGCTATAAAAACCCATATATAATAGAAACACAGATTATCTCAATATCAAAAGTTTTCAATCCAAAATTTCACTTATCACAAAACCACAAAGAAAAGTCTATATTACAATTCGAGAGAATGAAGATTCAAGAGTGAAATTTTGTTATATAATTTCTCCTAGTCGCTCATTTAAAGTATCAAATATGATTTCTCGCTATAAAAACCCATATATAATAGAAACACAGATTATCTCAATATCAAAAGTTTTCAATCCAAAATTTCACTTATCACAAAACCACAAAGAAAAATCTATCTTACAATTCGAGAGAATGAAGATTCAAGAGTAAAATTTTGTTATATAATTTCTCCTAGTCGCTCATTTAAAGTATCAAATATGATTTCTCGCTATAAAAACCCATATATAATAGAAACACAGATTATCTCAATATCAAAAGTTTTCAATCCAAAATTTCACTAATCACAAAACCACAAAGAAAAATCTATCTTACAATTCGAGAGAATGAAGAATAAAGAGTGAAATTTTGTTATATAATTTCTCCTAGTCGCTTATTTAAAGTATCAAATATGATTTCTCGCTATAAAAACCCATATATAATAGAAACACAGATTATCTCAATATCAAAAGTTTTCAATCCAAAATTTCACTTATCACAAAACCACAAAGAAAAGTCTATATTACAATTCGAGAGAATGAAGATTCAAGAGTGAAATTTTGTTATATAATTTCTCCTAGTCGCTCATTTAAAGTATCAAATATGATTTCTCGCTATAAAAACCCATATATAATAGAAACACAGATTATCTCAATATCATCAGTTTTCAATCCAAAATTTCACTTATCACAAAACCACAAAGAAAAATCTATCTTACAATTCGAGAGAATGAAGATTCAAGAGTAAAATTTTGTTATATAATTTCTCCTAGTCGCTCATTTAAAGTATCAAATATGATTTCTCGCTATAAAAACCCATATATAATAGAAACACAGATTATCTCAATATCAAAAGTTTTCAATCCAAAATTTCACTTATCACAAAACCACAAAGAAAAATCTATCTTACAATTCGAGAGAATGAAGATTCAAGAGTAAAATTTTGTTATATAATTTCTCCTAGTCGCTCATTTAAAGTATCAAATATGATTTCTCGCTATAAAAACCCATATATAATAGAAACACAGATTATCTCAATATCAAAAGTTTTCAATCCAAAATTTCACTTATCACAAAACCACAAAGAAAAGTCTATATTACAATTCGAGAGAATGAAGATTCAAGAGTAAAATTTTGTTATATAATTTCTCCTAGTCGCTCATTTAAAGTATCAAATATGATTTCTCGCTATAAAAACCCATATATAATAGAAACACAGATTATCTCAATATCAAAAGTTTTCAATCCAAAATTTCACTAATCACAAAACCACAAAGAAAAATCTATCTTACAATTCGAGAGAATGAAGATTCAAGAGTGAAATTTTGTTATATAATTTCTCCTAGTCGCTTATTTAAAGTATCAAATATGATTTCTCGCTATAAAAACCCATATATAATAGAAACACAGATTATCTCAATATCAAAAGTTTTCAATCCAAAATTTCACTAATCACAAAACCACAAAGAAAAATCTATCTTACAATTCGAGAGAATGAAGATTCAAGAGTAAAATTTTGTTATATAATTTCTCCTAGTCGCTCATTTAAAGTATCAAATATGATTTCTCGCTATAAAAACCCATATATAATAGAAACACAGATTATCTCAATATCAAAAGTTTTCAATCCAAAATTTCACTAATCACAAAACCACAAAGAAAAATCTATCTTACAATTCGAGAGAATGAAGATTCAAGAGTAAAATTTTGTTATATAATTTCTCCTAGTCGCTCATTTAAAGTATCAAATATGATTTCTCGCTATAAAAACCCATATATAATAGAAACACAGATTATCTCAATATCAAAAGTTTTCAATCCAAAATTTCACTAATCACAAAACCACAAAGAAAAATCTATCTTACAATTCGAGAGAATGAAGATTCAAGAGTGAAATTTTGTTATATAATTTCTCCTAGTCGCTTATTTAAAGTATCAAATATGATTTCTCGCTATAAAAACCCATATATAATAGAAACACAGATTATCTCAATATCAAAAGTTTTCAATCCAAAATTTCACTTATCACAAAACCACAAAGAAAAGTCTATCTTACAATTCGAGAGAATGAAGATTCAAGAGTGAAATTTTGTTATATAATTTCGCCTAGTCGCTTATTTAAAGTATCAAATATGATTTCTCGCTATAAAAACCCATATATAATAGAAACACAGATTATCTCAATATCAAAAGTTTTCAATCCAAAATTTCACTAATCACAAAACCACAAAGAAAAATCTATCTTACAATTCGAGAGAATGAAGATTCAAGAGTGAAATTTTGTTATATAATTTCTCCTAGTCGCTTATTTAAAGTATCAAATATGATTTCTCGCTATAAAAACCCATATATAATAGAAACACAGATTATCTCAATATCAAAAGTTTTCAATCCAAAATTTCACTAATCACAAAACCACAAAGAAAAATCTATCTTACAATTCGAGAGAATGAAGATTCAAGAGTGAAATTTTGTTATATAATTTCTCCTAGTCGCTTATTTAAAGTATCAAATATGATTTCTCGCTATAAAAACCCATATATAATAGAAACACAGATTATCTCAATATCAAAAGTTTTCAATCCAAAATTTCACTTATCACAAAACCACAAAGAAAAATCTATCTTACAATTCGAGAGAATGAAGATTCAAGAGTAAAATTTTGTTATATAATTTCTCCTAGTCGCTCATTTAAAGTATCAAATATGATTTCTCGCTATAAAAACCCATATATAATAGAAACACAGATTATCTCAATATCAAAAGTTTTCAATCCAAAATTTCACTTATCACAAAACCACAAAGAAAAGTCTATATTACAATTCGAGAGAATGAAGATTCAAGAGTGAAATTTTGTTATATAATTTCTCCTAGTCGCTTATTTAAAGTATCAAATATGATTTCTCGCTATAAAAACCCATATATAATAGAAACACAGATTATCTCAATATCAAAAGTTTTCAATCCAAAATTTCACTTATCACAAAACCACAAAGAAAAATCTATCTTACAATTCGAGAGAATGAAGATTCAAGAGTAAAATTTTGTTATATAATTTCTCCTAGTCGCTCATTTAAAGTATCAAATATGATTTCTCGCTATAAAAACCCATATATAATAGAAACACAGATTATCTCAATATCAAAAGTTTTCAATCCAAAATTTCACTAATCACAAAACCACAAAGAAAAATCTATCTTACAATTCGAGAGAATGAAGATTCAAGAGTGAAATTTTGTTATATAATTTCTCCTAGTCGCTTATTTAAAGTATCAAATATGATTTCTCGCTATAAAAACCCATATATAATAGAAACACAGATTATCTCAATATCAAAAGTTTTCAATCCAAAATTTCACTTATCACAAAACCACAAAGAAAAGTCTATCTTACAATTCGAGAGAATGAAGATTCAAGAGTGAAATTTTGTTATATAATTTCGCCTAGTCGCTTATTTAAAGTATCAAATATGATTTCTCGCTATAAAAACCCATATATAATAGAAACACAGATTATCTCAATATCAAAAGTTTTCAATCCAAAATTTCACTAATCACAAAACCACAAAGAAAAATCTATCTTACAATTCGAGAGAATGAAGATTCAAGAGTAAAATTTTGTTATATAATTTCTCCTAGTCGCTCATTTAAAGTATCAAATATGATTTCTCGCTATAAAAACCCATATATAATAGAAACACAGATTATCTCAATATCAAAAGTTTTCAATCCAAAATTTCACTTATCAGAAAACCACAAAGAAAAATCTATCTTACAATTCGAGAGAATGAAGATTCAAGAGTAAAATTTTGTTATATAATTTCTCCTAGTCGCTCATTTAAAGTATCAAATATGATTTCTCGCTATAAAAACCCATATATAATAGAAACACAGATTATCTCAATATCAAAAGTTTTCAATCCAAAATTTCACAAATCACAAAACCACAAAGAAAAATCTATCTTACAATTCGAGAGAATGAAGATTCAAGAGTAAAATTTTGTTATATAATTTCTCCTAGTCGCTCATTTAAAGTATCAAATATGATTTCTCGCTATAAAAACCCATATATAATAGAAACACAGATTATCTCAATATCAAAAGTTTTCAATCCAAAATTTCACTAATCACAAAACCACAAAGAAAAATCTATCTTACAATTCGAGAGAATGAAGATTCAAGAGTAAAATTTTGTTATATAATTTCTCCTAGTCGCTCATTTAAAGTATCAAATATGATTTCTCGCTATAAAAACCCATATATAATAGAAACACAGATTATCTCAATATTAAAAGTTTTCAATCCAAAATTTCACTTATCACAAAACCACAAAGAAAAATCTATCTTACAATCCGAGAGAATGAAGATTCAAGAGTAAAATTTTGTTATATAATTTCTCCTAGTCGCTCATTTAAAGTATCAAATATGATTTCTCGCTATAAAAACCCATATATAATAGAAACACAGATTATCTCAATATCAAAAGTTTTCAATCCAAAATTTCACTAATCACAAAACCACAAAGAAAAATCTATCTTACAATTCGAGAGAATGAAGATTCAAGAGTAAAATTTTGTTAAATAATTTCTCCTAGTCGCTCATTTAAAGTATCAAATATGATTTCTCGCTATAAAAACCCATATATAATAGAAACACAGATTATCTCAATATCAAAAGTTTTCAATCCAAAATTTCACTTATCACAAAACCACAAAGAAAAATCTATCTTACAATCCGAGAGAATGAAGATTCAAGAGTAAAATTTTGTTATATAATTTCTCCTAGTCGCTCATTTAAAGTATCAAATATGATTTCTCGCTATAAAAACCCATATATAATAGAAACACAGATTATCTCAATATCAAAAGTTTTCAATCCAAAATTTCACTTATCACAAAACCACAAAGAAAAATCTATCTTACAATTCGAGAGAATGAAGATTCAAGAGTAAAATTTTGTTATATAATTTCTCCTAGTCGCTCATTTAAAGTATCAAATATGATTTCTCGCTATAAAAACCCATATATAATAGAAACACAGATTATCTCAATATCAAAAGTTTTCAATCCAAAATTTCACTAATCACAAAACCACAAAGAAAAGTCTATCTTACAATTCGAGAGAATGAAGATTCAAGAGTGAAATTTTGTTATATAATTTCGCCTAGTCGCTTATTTAAAGTATCAAATATGATTTCTCGCTATAAAAACCCATATATAATAGAAACACAGATTATCTCAATATCAAAAGTTTTCAATCCAAAATTTCACTTATCACAAAACCACAAAGAAAAGTCTATATTACAATTCGAGAGAATGAAGATTCAAGAGTAAAATTTTGTTATATAATTTCTCCTAGTCGCTCATTTAAAGTATCAAATATGATTTCTCGCTATAAAAACCCATATATAATAGAAACACAGATTATCTCAATATCAAAAGTTTTCAATCCAAAATTTCACTTATCACAAAACCACAAAGAAAAGTCTATCTTACAATTCGAGAGAATGAAGATTCAAGAGTAAAATTTTGTTATATAATTTCTCCTAGTCGCTCATTTAAAGTATCAAATATGATTTCTCGCTATAAAAACCCATATATAATAGAAACACAGATTATCTCAATATCAAAAGTTTTCAATCCAAAATTTCACTAATCACAAAACCACAAAGAAAAGTCTATCTTACAATTCGAGAGAATGAAGATTCAAGAGTGAAATTTTGTTATATAATTTCGCCTAGTCGCTTATTTAAAGTATCAAATATGATTTCTCGCTATAAAAACCCATATATAATAGAAACACAGATTATCTCAATATCAAAAGTTTTCAATCCAAAATTTCACTTATCACAAAACCACAAAGAAAAGTCTATATTACAATTCGAGAGAATGAAGATTCAAGAGTAAAATTTTGTTATATAATTTCTCCTAGTCGCTCATTTAAAGTATCAAATATGATTTCTCGCTATAAAAACCCATATATAATAGAAACACAGATTATCTCAATATCAAAAGTTTTCAATCCAAAATTTCACTTATCACAAAACCACAAAGAAAAATCTATCTTACAATTCGAGAGAATGAAGATTCAAGAGTAAAATTTTGTTATATAATTTCTCCTAGTCGCTCATTTAAAGTATCAAATATGATTTCTCGCTATAAAAACCCATATATAATAGAAACACAGATTATCTCAATATCAAAAGTTTTCAATCCAAAATTTCACTTATCACAAAACCACAAAGAAAAGTCTATCTTACAATTCGAGAGAATGAAGATTCAAGAGTGAAATTTTGTTATATAATTTCGCCTAGTCGCTTATTTAAAGTATCAAATATGATTTCTCGCTATAAAAACCCATATATAATAGAAACACAGATTATCTCAATATCAAAAGTTTTCAATCCAAAATTTCACTTATCACAAAACCACAAAGAAAAGTCTATATTACAATTCGAGAGAATGAAGATTCAAGAGTGAAATTTTGTTATATAATTTCTCCTAGTCGCTTATTTAAAGTATCAAATATGATTTCTCGCTATAAAAACCCATATATAATAGAAACACAGATTATCTCAATATCAAAAGTTTTCAATCCAAAATTTCACTAATCACAAAACCACAAAGAAAAATCTATCTTACAATTCGAGAGAATGAAGATTCAAGAGTAAAATTTTGTTATATAATTTCTCCTAGTCGCTCATTTAAAGTATCAAATATGATTTCTCGCTATAAAAACCCATATATAATAGAAACACAGATTATCTCAATATCAAAAGTTTTCAATCCAAAATTTCACTAATCACAAAACCACAAAGAAAAATCTATCTTACAATTCGAGAGAATTAAGATTCAAGAGTAAAATTTTGTTATATAATTTCTCCTAGTCGCTCATTCAAAGTATCAAATATGATTTCTCGCTATAAAAACCCATATATAATAGAAACACAGATTATCTCAATATCAAAAGTTTTCAATCCAAAATTTCACTTATCACAAAACCACAAAGAAAAATCTATCTTACAATTCGAGAGAATGAAGATTCAAGAGTAAAATTTTGTTATATAATTTCTCCTAGTCGCTCATTTAAAGTATCAAATATGATTTCTCGCTATAAAAACCCATATATAATAGAAACACAGATTATCTCAATATCAAAAGTTTTCAATCCAAAATTTCACTTATCACAAAACCACAAAGAAAAATCTATCTTACAATCCGAGAGAATGAAGATTCAAGAGTAAAATTTTGTTATATAATTTCTCCTAGTCGCTCATTTAAAGTATCAAATATGATTTCTCGCTATAAAAACCCATATATAATAGAAACACAGATTATCTCAATATCAAAAGTTTTCAATCCAAAATTTCACAAATCACAAAACCACAAAGAAAAATCTATCTTACAATTCGAGAGAATGAAGATTCAAGAGTAAAATTTTGTTATATAATTTCTCCTAGTCGCTCATTTAAAGTATCAAATATGATTTCTCGCTATAAAAACCCATATATAATAGAAACACAGATTATCTCAATATCAAAAGTTTTCAATCCAAAATTTCACTTATCACAAAACCACAAAGAAAAATCTATCTTACAATCCGAGAGAATGAAGATTCAAGAGTAAAATTTTGTTATATAATTTCTCCTAGTCGCTCATTTAAAGTATCAAATATGATTTCTCGCTATAAAAACCCATATATAATAGAAACACAGATTATCTCAATATCAAAAGTTTTCAATCCAAAATTTCACTTATCACAAAACCACAAAGAAAAATCTATCTTACAATTCGAGAGAATGAAGATTCAAGAGTAAAATTTTGTTATATAATTTCTCCTAGTCGCTCATTTAAAGTATCAAATATGATTTCTCGCTATAAAAACCCATATATAATAGAAACACAGATTATCTCAATATCAAAAGTTTTCAATCCAAAATTTCACTTATCACAAAACCACAAAGAAAAATCTATCTTACAATTCGAGAGAATTAAGATTCAAGAGTAAAATTTTGTTATATAATTTCTCCTAGTCGCTCATTCAAAGTATCAAATATGATTTCTCGCTATAAAAACCCATATATAATAGAAACACAGATTATCTCAATATCAAAAGTTTTCAATCCAAAATTTCACTTATCACAAAACCACAAAGAAAAGTCTATATTACAATTCGAGAGAATGAAGATTCAAGAGTGAAATTTTGTTATATAATTTCTCCTAGTCGCTTATTTAAAGTATCAAATATGATTTCTCGCTATAAAAACCCATATATAATAGAAACACAGATTATCTCAATATCAAAAGTTTTCAATCCAAAATTTCACTAATCACAAAACCACAAAGAAAAATCTATCTTACAATTCGAGAGAATGAAGATTCAAGAGTAAAATTTTGTTATATAATTTCTCCTAGTCGCTCATTTAAAGTATCAAATATGATTTCTCGCTATAAAAACCCATATATAATAGAAACACAGATTTTCTCAATATCAAAAGTTTTCAATCCAAAATTTCACTAATCACAAAACCACAAAGAAAAATCTATCTTACAATTCGAGAGAATTAAGATTCAAGAGTAAAATTTTGTTATATAATTTCTCCTAGTCGCTCATTCAAAGTATCAAATATGATTTCTCGCTATAAAAACCCATATATAATAGAAACACAGATTATCTCAATATCAAAAGTTTTCAATCCAAAATTTCACTTATCACAAAACCACAAAGAAAAGTCTATATTACAATTCGAGAGAATGAAGATTCAAGAGTGAAATTTTGTTATATAATTTCTCCTAGTCGCTTATTTAAAGTATCAAATATGATTTCTCGCTATAAAAACCCATATATAATAGAAACACAGATTATCTCAATATCAAAAGTTTTCAATCCAAAATTTCACTAATCACAAAACCACAAAGAAAAATCTATCTTACAATTCGAGAGAATGAAGATTCAAGAGTAAAATTTTGTTATATAATTTCTCCTAGTCGCTCATTTAAAGTATCAAATATGATTTCTCGCTATAAAAACCCATATATAATAGAAACACAGATTATCTCAATATCAAAAGTTTTCAATCCAAAATTTCACTAATCACAAAACCACAAAGAAAAATCTATCTTACAATTCGAGAGAATGAAGATTCAAGAGTAAAATTTTGTTATATAATTTCTCCTAGTCGCTCATTTAAAGTATCAAATATGATTTCTCGCTATAAAAACCCATATATAATAGAAACACAGATTATCTCAATATCAAAAGTTTTCAATCCAAAATTTCACTTATCACAAAACCACAAAGAAAAATCTATCTTACAATTCGAGAGAATGAAGATTCAAGAGTAAAATTTTGTTATATAATTTCTCCTAGTCGCTCATTTAAAGTATCAAATATGATTTCTCGCTATAAAAACCCATATATAATAGAAACACAGATTATCTCAATATCAAAAGTTTTCAATCCAAAATTTCACAAATCACAAAACCACAAAGAAAAATCTATCTTACAATTCGAGAGAATGAAGATTTAAGAGTAAAATTTTGTTATATAATTTCTCCTAGTCGCTCATTTAAAGTATCAAATATGATTTCTCGCTATAAAAACCCATATATAATAGAAACACAGATTATCTCAATATCAAAAGTTTTCAATCCAAAATTTCACTTATCACAAAACCACAAAGAAAAATCTATCTTACAATTCGAGAGAATGAAGATTCAAGAGTAAAATTTTGTTATATAATTTCTCCTAGTCGCTCATTTAAAGTATCAAATATGATTTCTCGCTATAAAAACCCATATATAATAGAAACACAGATTATCTCAATATCAAAAGTTTTCAATCCAAAATTTCACTTATCACAAAACCACAAAGAAAAATCTATCTTACAATTCGAGAGAATTAAGATTCAAGAGTAAAATTTTGTTATATAATTTCTCCTAGTCGCTCATTTAAAGTATCAAATATGATTTCTCGCTATAAAAACCCATATATAATAGAAACACAGATTATCTCAAAATCAAAAGTTTTCAATCCAAAATTTCACTTATCACAAAACCACAAAGAAAAATCTATCTTACAATTCGAGAGAATGAAGATTCAAGAGTAAAATTTTGTTATATAATTTCTCCTAGTCGCTCATTTAAAGTATCAAATATGATTTCTCGCTATAAAAACCCATATATAATAGAAACACAGATTATCTCAATATCAAAAGTTTTCAATCCAAAATTTCACAAATCACAAAACCACAAAGAAAAATCTATCTTACAATTCGAGAGAATGAAGATTCAAGATTAAAATTTTGTTATATAATTTCTCCTAGTCGCTCATTTAAAGTATCAAATATGATTTCTCGCTATAAAAACCCATATATAATAGAAACACAGATTATCTCAATATCAAAAGTTTTCAATCCAAAATTTCACTTATCACAAAACCACAAAGAAAAATCTATCTTACAATTCGAGAGAATGAAGATTCAAGAGTAAAATTTTGTTATATAATTTCTCCTAGTCGCTCATTTAAAGTATCAAATATGATTTCTCGCTATAAAAACCCATATATAATAGAAACACAGATTATCTCAATATCAAAAGTTTTCAATCCAAAATTTCACTTATCACAAAACCACAAAGAAAAATCTATCTTACAATCCGAGAGAATGAAGATTCAAGAGTAAAATTTTGTTATATAATTTCTCCTAGTCGCTCATTTAAAGTATCAAATATGATTTCTCGCTATAAAAACCCATATATAATAGAAACACAGATTATCTCAATATCAAAAGTTTTCAATCCAAAATTTCACTTATCACAAAACCACAAAGAAAAATCTATCTTACAATTCGAGAGAATGAAGATTCAAGAGTAAAATTTTGTTATATAATTTCTCCTAGTCGCTCATTTAAAGTATCAAATATGATTTCTCGCTATAAAAACCCATATATAATAGAAACACAGATTATCTCAATATCAAAAGTTTTCAATCCAAAATTTCACTTATCACAAAACCACAAAGAAAAATCTATCTTACAATTCGAGAGAATGAAGATTCAAGAGTAAAATTTTGTTATATAATTTCTCCTAGTCGCTCATTTAAAGTATCAAATATGATTTCTCGCTATAAAAACCCATATATAATAGAAACACAGATTATCTCAATATCAAAAGTTTTCAATCCAAAATTTCACTTATCACAAAACCACAAAGAAAAGTCTATCTTACAATTCGAGAGAATGAAGATTCAAGAGTGAAATTTTGTTATATAATTTCGCCTAGTCGCTTATTTAAAGTATCAAATATGATTTCTCGCTATAAAAACCCATATATAATAGAAACACAGATTATCTCAATATCAAAAGTTTTCAATCCAAAATTTCACTAATCACAAAACCACAAAGAAAAATCTATCTTACAATTCGAGAGAATGAAGATTCAAGAGTAAAATTTTGTTATATAATTTCTCCTAGTCGCTCATTTAAAGTATCAAATATGATTTCTCGCTATAAAAACCCATATATAATAGAAACACAGATTATCTCAATATCAAAAGTTTTCAATCCAAAATTTCACTTATCAGAAAACCACAAAGAAAAATCTATCTTACAATTCGAGAGAATGAAGATTCAAGAGTAAAATTTTGTTATATAATTTCTCCTAGTCGCTCATTTAAAGTATCAAATATGATTTCTCGCTATAAAAACCCATATATAATAGAAACACAGATTATCTCAATATCAAAAGTTTTCAATCCAAAATTTCACTTATCACAAAACCACAAAGAAAAGTCTATATTACAATTCGAGAGAATGAAGATTCAAGAGTGAAATTTTGTTATATAATTTCTCCTAGTCGCTCATTTAAAGTATCAAATATGATTTCTCGCTATAAAAACCCATATATAATAGAAACACAGATTATCTCAATATCAAAAGTTTTCAATCCAAAATTTCACTAATCACAAAACCACAAAGAAAAATCTATCTTACAATTCGAGAGAATGAAGATTCAAGAGTAAAATTTTGTTATATAATTTCTCCTAGTCGCTCATTTAAAGTATCAAATATGATTTCTCGCTATAAAAACCCATATATAATAGAAACACAGATTATCTCAATATCAAAAGTTTTCAATCCAAAATTTCACAAATCACAAAACCACAAAGAAAAATCTATCTTACAATTCGAGAGAATGAAGATTCAAGAGTAAAATTTTGTTATATAATTTCTCCTAGTCGCTCATTTAAAGTATCAAATATGATTTCTCGCTATAAAAACCCATATATAATAGAAACACAGATTATCTCAATATCAAAAGTTTTCAATCCAAAATTTCACTTATCACAAAACCACAAAGAAAAGTCTATATTACAATTCGAGAGAATGAAGATTCAAGAGTGAAATTTTGTTATATAATTTCTCCTAGTCGCTCATTTAAAGTATCAAATATGATTTCTCGCTATAAAAACCCATATATAATAGAAACACAGATTATCTCAATATCAAAAGTTTTCAATCCAAAATTTCACTAATCACAAAACCACAAAGAAAAATCTATCTTACAATTCGAGAGAATGAAGATTCAAGAGTAAAATTTTGTTATATAATTTCTCCTAGTCGCTCATTTAAAGTATCAAATATGATTTCTCGCTATAAAAACCCATATATAATAGAAACACAGATTATCTCAATATCAAAAGTTTTCAATCCAAAATTTCACAAATCACAAAACCACAAAGAAAAATCTATCTTACAATTCGAGAGAATGAAGATTCAAGAGTAAAATTTTGTTATATAATTTCTCCTAGTCGCTCATTTAAAGTATCAAATATGATTTCTCGCTATAAAAACCCATATATAATAGAAACACAGATTATCTCAATATCAAAAGTTTTCAATCCAAAATTTCACTTATCACAAAACCACAAAGAAAAGTCTATCTTACAATTCGAGAGAATGAAGATTCAAGAGTGAAATTTTGTTATATAATTTCGCCTAGTCGCTTATTTAAAGTATCAAATATGATTTCTCGCTATAAAAACCCATATATAATAGAAACACAGATTATCTCAATATCAAAAGTTTTCAATCCAAAATTTCACTAATCACAAAACCACAAAGAAAAATCTATCTTACAATTCGAGAGAATGAAGATTCAAGAGTAAAATTTTGTTATATAATTTCTCCTAGTCGCTCATTTAAAGTATCAAATATGATTTCTCGCTATAAAAACCCATATATAATAGAAACACAGATTATCTCAATATCAAAAGTTTTCAATCCAAAATTTCACTTATCACAAAACCACAAAGAAAAGTCTATATTACAATTCGAGAGAATGAAGATTCAAGAGTGAAATTTTGTTATATAATTTCTCCTAGTCGCTCATTTAAAGTATCAAATATGATTTCTCGCTATAAAAACCCATATATAATAGAAACACAGATTATCTCAATATCAAAAGTTTTCAATCCAAAATTTCACTAATCACAAAACCACAAAGAAAAATCTATCTTACAATTCGAGAGAATGAAGATTCAAGAGTAAAATTTTGTTATATAATTTCTCCTAGTCGCTCATTTAAAGTATCAAATATGATTTCTCGCTATAAAAACCCATATATAATAGAAACACAGATTATCTCAATATCAAAAGTTTTCAATCCAAAATTTCACTTATCACAAAACCACAAAGAAAAATCTATCTTACAATTCGAGAGAATGAAGATTCAAGAGTAAAATTTTGTTATATAATTTCTCCTAGTCGCTCATTTAAAGTATCAAATATGATTTCTCGCTATAAAAACCCATATATAATAGAAACACAGATTATCTCAATATCAAAAGTTTTCAATCCAAAATTTCACTTATCACAAAACCACAAAGAAAAATCTATCTTACAATTCGAGAGAATTAAGATTCAAGAGTAAAATTTTGTTATATAATTTCTCCTAGTCGCTCATTTAAAGTATCAAATATGATTTCTCGCTATAAAAACCCATATATAATAGAAACACAGATTATCTCAATATCAAAAGTTTTCAATCCAAAATTTCACTAATCACAAAACCACAAAGAAAAATCTATCTTACAATTCGAGAGAATGAAGATTCAAGAGTAAAATTTTGTTATATAATTTCTCCTAGTCGCTCATTTAAAGTATCAAATATGATTTCTCGCTATAAAAACCCATATATAATAGAAACACAGATTATCTCAATATCAAAAGTTTTCAATCCAAAATTTCACAAATCACAAAACCACAAAGAAAAATCTATCTTACAATTCGAGAGAATGAAGATTCAAGAGTAAAATTTTGTTATATAATTTCTCCTAGTCGCTCATTTAAAGTATCAAATATGATTTCTCGCTATAAAAACCCATATATAATAGAAACACAGATTATCTCAATATCAAAAGTTTTCAATCCAAAATTTCACTTATCAGAAAACCACAAAGAAAAATCTATCTTACAATTCGAGAGAATGAAGATTCAAGAGTAAAATTTTGTTATATAATTTCTCCTAGTCGCTCATTTAAAGTATCAAATATGATTTCTCGCTATAAAAACCCATATATAATAGAAACACAGATTATCTCAATATCAAAAGTTTTCAATCCAAAATTTCACTTATCACAAAACCACAAAGAAAAGTCTATATTACAATTCGAGAGAATGAAGATTCAAGAGTGAAATTTTGTTATATAATTTCTCCTAGTCGCTCATTTAAAGTATCAAATATGATTTCTCGCTATAAAAACCCATATATAATAGAAACACAGATTATCTCAATATCAAAAGTTTTCAATCCAAAATTTCACAAATCACAAAACCACAAAGAAAAATCTATCTTACAATTCGAGAGAATGAAGATTCAAGAGTAAAATTTTGTTATATAATTTCTCCTAGTCGCTCATTTAAAGTATCAAATATGATTTCTCGCTATAAAAACCCATATATAATAGAAACACAGATTATCTCAATATCAAAAGTTTTCAATCCAAAATTTCACTTATCACAAAACCACAAAGAAAAGTCTATATTACAATTCGAGAGAATGAAGATTCAAGAGTGAAATTTTGTTATATAATTTCTCCTAGTCGCTCATTTAAAGTATCAAATATGATTTCTCGCTATAAAAACCCATATATAATAGAAACACAGATTATCTCAATATCAAAAGTTTTCAATCCAAAATTTCACTAATCACAAAACCACAAAGAAAAATCTATCTAACAATTCGAGAGAATGAAGATTCAAGAGTAAAATTTTGTTATATAATTTCTCCTAGTCGCTCATTTAAAGTATCAAATATGATTTCTCGCTATAAAAACCCATATATAATAGAAACACAGATTATCTCAATATCAAAAGTTTTCAATCCAAAATTTCACAAATCACAAAACCACAAAGAAAAATCTATCTTACAATTCGAGAGAATGAAGATTCAAGAGTAAAATTTTGTTATATAATTTCTCCTAGTCGCTCATTTAAAGTATCAAATATGATTTCTCGCTATAAAAACCCATATATAATAGAAACACAGATTATCTCAATATCAAAAGTTTTCAATCCAAAATTTCACTTATCACAAAACCACAAAGAAAAATCTATCTTACAATTCGAGAGAATTAAGATTCAAGAGTAAAATTTTGTTATATAATTTCTCCTAGTCGCTCATTTAAAGTATCAAATATGATTTCTCGCTATAAAAACCCATATATAATAGAAACACAGATTATCTCAATATCAAAAGTTTTCAATCCAAAATTTCACAAATCACAAAACCACAAAGAAAAATCTATCTTACAATTCGAGAGAATGAAGATTCAAGAGTAAAATTTTGTTATATAATTTCTCCTAGTCGCTCATTTAAAGTATCAAATATGATTTCTCGCTATAAAAACCCATATATAATAGAAACACAGATTATCTCAATATCAAAAGTTTTCAATCCAAAATTTCACTTATCACAAAACCACAAAGAAAAATCTATCTTACAATTCGAGAGAATTAAGATTCAAGAGTAAAATTTTGTTATATAATTTCTCCTAGTCGCTCATTTAAAGTATCAAATATGATTTCTCGCTATAAAAACCCATATATAATAGAAACACAGATTATCTCAATATCAAAAGTTTTCAATCCAAAATTTCACTAATCACAAAACCACAAAGAAAAATCTATCTTACAATTCGAGAGAATGAAGATTCAAGAGTAAAATTTTGTTATATAATTTCTCCTAGTCGCTCATTTAAAGTATCAAATATGATTTCTCGCTATAAAAACCCATATATAATAGAAACACAGATTATCTCAATATCAAAAGTTTTCAATCCAAAATTTCACAAATCACAAAACCACAAAGAA
Source organism: Sisyra nigra (assembly GCA_958496155.1). NCBI lineage: Eukaryota > Metazoa > Arthropoda > Insecta > Neuroptera > Sisyridae > Sisyra > Sisyra nigra. The sequence goes on along the minus strand of CAUEGK010000072.1, from coordinate 33,700 downwards.
AAATCTATCTTACAATTCGAGAGAATGAAGATTCAAGAGTAAAATTTTGTTATATAATTTCTCCTAGTCGCTCATTTAAAGTATCAAATATGATTTCTCGCTATAAAAACCCATATATAATAGAAACACAGATTATCTCAATATCAAAAGTTTTCAATCCAAAATTTCACTTATCACAAAACCACAAAGAAAAATCTATCTTACAATTCGAGAGAATGAAGATTCAAGAGTAAAATTTTGTTATATAATTTCTCCTAGTCGCTCATTTAAAGTATCAAATATGATTTCTCGCTATAAAAACCCATATATAATAGAAACACAGATTATCTCAATATCAAAAGTTTTCAATCCAAAATTTCACTTATCACAAAACCACAAAGAAAAATCTATCTTACAATTCGAGAGAATTAAGATTCAAGAGTAAAATTTTGTTATATAATTTCTCCTAGTCGCTCATTTAAAGTATCAAATATGATTTCTCGCTATAAAAACCCATATATAATAGAAACACAGATTATCTCAATATCAAAAGTTTTCAATCCAAAATTTCACTAATCACAAAACCACAAAGAAAAATCTATCTTACAATTCGAGAGAATGAAGATTCAAGAGTAAAATTTTGTTATATAATTTCTCCTAGTCGCTCATTTAAAGTATCAAATATGATTTCTCGCTATAAAAACCCATATATAATAGAAACACAGATTATCTCAATATCAAAAGTTTTCAATCCAAAATTTCACTAATCACAAAACCACAAAGAAAAATCTATCTTACAATTCGAGAGAATGAAGATTCAAGAGTAAAATTTTGTTATATAATTTCTCCTAGTCGCTCATTTAAAGTATCAAATATGATTTCTCGCTATAAAAACCCATATATAATAGAAACACAGATTATCTCAATATCAAAAGTTTTCAATCCAAAATTTCACTTATCACAAAACCACAAAGAAAAATCTATCTTACAATTCGAGAGAATGAAGATTCAAGAGTAAAATTTTGTTATATAATTTCTCCTAGTCGCTCATTTAAAGTATCAAATATGATTTCTCGCTATAAAAACCCATATATAATAGAAACACAGATTATCTCAATATCAAAAGTTTTCAATCCAAAATTTCACTTATCACAAAACCACAAAGAAAAATCTATCTTACAATTCGAGAGAATTAAGATTCAAGAGTAAAATTTTGTTATATAATTTCTCCTAGTCGCTCATTTAAAGTATCAAATATGATTTCTCGCTATAAAAACCCATATATAATAGAAACACAGATTATCTCAATATCAAAAGTTTTCAATCCAAAATTTCACAAATCACAAAACCACAAAGAAAAATCTATCTTACAATTCGAGAGAATGAAGATTCAAGAGTAAAATTTTGTTATATAATTTCTCCTAGTCGCTCATTTAAAGTATCAAATATGATTTCTCGCTATAAAAACCCATATATAATAGAAACACAGATTATCTCAATATCAAAAGTTTTCAATCCAAAATTTCACTTATCACAAAACCACAAAGAAAAATCTATCTTACAATTCGAGAGAATTAAGATTCAAGAGTAAAATTTTGTTATATAATTTCTCCTAGTCGCTCATTCAAAGTATCAAATATGATTTCTCGCTATAAAAACCCATATATAATAGAAACACAGATTATCTCAATATCAAAAGTTTTCAATCCAAAATTTCACTAATCACAAAACCACAAAGAAAAATCTATCTTACAATTCGAGAGAATGAAGATTCAAGAGTAAAATTTTGTTATATAATTTCTCCTAGTCGCTCATTTAAAGTATCAAATATGATTTCTCGCTATAAAAACCCATATATAATAGAAACACAGATTATCTCAATATCAAAAGTTTTCAATCCAAAATTTCACAAATCACAAAACCACAAAGAAAAATCTATCTTACAATTCGAGAGAATGAAGATTCAAGAGTAAAATTTTGTTATATAATTTCTCCTAGTCGCTCATTTAAAGTATCAAATATGATTTCTCGCTATAAAAACCCATATATAATAGAAACACAGATTATCTCAATATCAAAAGTTTTCAATCCAAAATTTCACTTATCACAAAACCACAAAGAAAAGTCTATATTACAATTCGAGAGAATGAAGATTCAAGAGTGAAATTTTGTTATATAATTTCTCCTAGTCGCTCATTTAAAGTATCAAATATGATTTCTCGCTATAAAAACCCATATATAATAGAAACACAGATTATCTCAATATCAAAAGTTTTCAATCCAAAATTTCACTAATCACAAAACCACAAAGAAAAATCTATCTTACAATTCGAGAGAATGAAGATTCAAGAGTAAAATTTTGTTATATAATTTCTCCTAGTCGCTCATTTAAAGTATCAAATATGATTTCTCGCTATAAAAACCCATATATAATAGAAACACAGATTATCTCAATATCAAAAGTTTTCAATCCAAAATTTCACAAATCACAAAACCACAAAGAAAAATCTATCTTACAATTCGAGAGAATGAAGATTCAAGAGTAAAATTTTGTTATATAATTTCTCCTAGTCGCTCATTTAAAGTATCAAATATGATTTCTCGCTATAAAAACCCATATATAATAGAAACACAGATTATCTCAATATCAAAAGTTTTCAATCCAAAATTTCACTTATCACAAAACCACAAAGAAAAATCTATCTTACAATTCGAGAGAATTAAGATTCAAGAGTAAAATTTTGTTATATAATTTCTCCTAGTCGCTCATTTAAAGTATCAAATATGATTTCTCGCTATAAAAACCCATATATAATAGAAACACAGATTATCTCAATATCAAAAGTTTTCAATCCAAAATTTCACTAATCACAAAACCACAAAGAAAAATCTATCTTACAATTCGAGAGAATTAAGATTCAAGAGTAAAATTTTGTTATATAATTTCTCCTAGTCGCTCATTCAAAGTATCAAATATGATTTCTCGCTATAAAAACCCATATATAATAGAAACACAGATTATCTCAATATCAAAAGTTTTCAATCCAAAATTTCACTTATCACAAAACCACAAAGAAAAGTCTATCTTACAATTCGAGAGAATGAAGATTCAAGAGTGAAATTTTGTTATATAATTTCGCCTAGTCGCTTATTTAAAGTATCAAATATGATTTCTCGCTATAAAAACCCATATATAATAGAAACACAGATTATCTCAATATCAAAAGTTTTCAATCCAAAATTTCACTAATCACAAAACCACAAAGAAAAATCTATCTTACAATTCGAGAGAATGAAGATTCAAGAGTAAAATTTTGTTATATAATTTCTCCTAGTCGCTCATTTAAAGTATCAAATATGATTTCTCGCTATAAAAACCCATATATAATAGAAACACAGATTATCTCAATATCAAAAGTTTTCAATCCAAAATTTCACTTATCACAAAACCACAAAGAAAAGTCTATATTACAATTCGAGAGAATGAAGATTCAAGAGTGAAATTTTGTTATATAATTTCTCCTAGTCGCTCATTTAAAGTATCAAATATGATTTCTCGCTATAAAAACCCATATATAATAGAAACACAGATTATCTCAATATCAAAAGTTTTCAATCCAAAATTTCACTAATCACAAAACCACAAAGAAAAATCTATCTTACAATTCGAGAGAATGAAGATTCAAGAGTAAAATTTTGTTATATAATTTCTCCTAGTCGCTCATTTAAAGTATCAAATATGATTTCTCGCTATAAAAACCCATATATAATAGAAACACAGATTATCTCAATATCAAAAGTTTTCAATCCAAAATTTCACAAATCACAAAACCACAAAGAAAAATCTATCTTACAATTCGAGAGAATGAAGATTCAAGAGTAAAATTTTGTTATATAATTTCTCCTAGTCGCTCATTTAAAGTATCAAATATGATTTCTCGCTATAAAAACCCATATATAATAGAAACACAGATTATCTCAATATCAAAAGTTTTCAATCCAAAATTTCACTTATCACAAAACCACAAAGAAAAGTCTATATTACAATTCGAGAGAATGAAGATTCAAGAGTGAAATTTTGTTATATAATTTCTCCTAGTCGCTCATTTAAAGTATCAAATATGATTTCTCGCTATAAAAACCCATATATAATAGAAACACAGATTATCTCAATATCAAAAGTTTTCAATCCAAAATTTCACTAATCACAAAACCACAAAGAAAAATCTATCTTACAATTCGAGAGAATTAAGATTCAAGAGTAAAATTTTGTTATATAATTTCTCCTAGTCGCTCATTCAAAGTATCAAATATGATTTCTCGCTATAAAAACCCATATATAATAGAAACACAGATTATCTCAATATCAAAAGTTTTCAATCCAAAATTTCACTTATCACAAAACCACAAAGAAAAGTCTATCTTACAATTCGAGAGAATGAAGATTCAAGAGTGAAATTTTGTTATATAATTTCGCCTAGTCGCTTATTTAAAGTATCAAATATGATTTCTCGCTATAAAAACCCATATATAATAGAAACACAGATTATCTCAATATCAAAAGTTTTCAATCCAAAATTTCACTTATCAGAAAACCACAAAGAAAAATCTATCTTACAATTCGAGAGAATTAAGATTCAAGAGTAAAATTTTGTTATATAATTTCTCCTAGTCGCTCATTTAAAGTATCAAATATGATTTCTCGCTATAAAAACCCATATATAATAGAAACACAGATTATCTCAATATCAAAAGTTTTCAATCCAAAATTTCACTTATCACAAAACCACAAAGAAAACTCTATCTTACAATTCGAGAGAATTAAGATTCAAGAGTAAAATTTTGTTATATAATTTCTCCTAGTCGCTCATTTAAAGTATCAAATATGATTTCTCGCTATAAAAACCCATATATAATAGAAACACAGATTATCTCAATATCAAAAGTTTTCAATCCAAAATTTCACTAATCACAAAACCACAAAGAAAAATCTATCTTACAATTCGAGAGAATTAAGATTCAAGAGTAAAATTTTGTTATATAATTTCTCCTAGTCGCTCATTCAAAGTATCAAATATGATTTCTCGCTATAAAAACCCATATATAATAGAAACACAGATTATCTCAATATCAAAAGTTTTCAATCCAAAATTTCACTTATCACAAAACCACAAAGAAAAGTCTATCTTACAATTCGAGAGAATGAAGATTCAAGAGTGAAATTTTGTTATATAATTTCGCCTAGTCGCTTATTTAAAGTATCAAATATGATTTCTCGCTATAAAAACCCATATATAATAGAAACACAGATTATCTCAATATCAAAAGTTTTCAATCCAAAATTTCACTTATCAGAAAACCACAAAGAAAAATCTATCTTACAATTCGAGAGAATGAAGATTCAAGAGTAAAATTTTGTTATATAATTTCTCCTAGTCGCTCATTTAAAGTATCAAATATGATTTCTCGCTATAAAAACCCATATATAATAGAAACACAGATTATCTCAATATCAAAAGTTTTCAATCCAAAATTTCACTTATCACAAAACCACAAAGAAAAGTCTATATTACAATTCGAGAGAATGAAGATTCAAGAGTGAAATTTTGTTATATAATTTCTCCTAGTCGCTCATTTAAAGTATCAAATATGATTTCTCGCTATAAAAACCCATATATAATAGAAACACAGATTATCTCAATATCAAAAGTTTTCAATCCAAAATTTCACTAATCACAAAACCACAAAGAAAAATCTATCTTACAATTCGAGAGAATGAAGATTCAAGAGTAAAATTTTGTTATATAATTTCTCCTAGTCGCTCATTTAAAGTATCAAATATGATTTCTCGCTATAAAAACCCATATATAATAGAAACACAGATTATCTCAATATCAAAAGTTTTCAATCCAAAATTTCACAAATCACAAAACCACAAAGAAAAATCTATCTTACAATTCGAGAGAATGAAGATTCAAGAGTAAAATTTTGTTATATAATTTCTCCTAGTCGCTCATTTAAAGTATCAAATATGATTTCTCGCTATAAAAACCCATATATAATAGAAACACAGATTATCTCAATATCAAAAGTTTTCAATCCAAAATTTCACTAATCACAAAACCACAAAGAAAAATCTATCTTACAATTCGAGAGAATGAAGATTCAAGAGTAAAATTTTGTTATATAATTTCTCCTAGTCGCTCATTTAAAGTATCAAATATGATTTCTCGCTATAAAAACCCATATATAATAGAAACACAGATTATCTCAATATCAAAAGTTTTCAATCCAAAATTTCACTAATCACAAAACCACAAAGAAAAATCTATCTTACAATTCGAGAGAATTAAGATTCAAGAGTAAAATTTTGTTATATAATTTCTCCTAGTCGCTCATTCAAAGTATCAAATATGATTTCTCGCTATAAAAACCCATATATAATAGAAACACAGATTATCTCAATATCAAAAGTTTTCAATCCAAAATTTCACAAATCACAAAACCACAAAGAAAAATCTATCTTACAATTCGAGAGAATGAAGATTCAAGAGTAAAATTTTGTTATATAATTTCTCCTAGTCGCTCATTTAAAGTATCAAATATGATTTCTCGCTATAAAAACCCATATATAATAGAAACACAGATTATCTCAATATCAAAAGTTTTCAATCCAAAATTTCACAAATCACAAAACCACAAAGAAAAATCTATCTTACAATTCGAGAGAATGAAGATTCAAGAGTAAAATTTTGTTATATAATTTCTCCTAGTCGCTCATTTAAAGTATCAAATATGATTTCTCGCTATAAAAACCCATATATAATAGAAACACAGATTATCTCAATATCAAAAGTTTTCAATCCAAAATTTCACAAATCACAAAACCACAAAGAAAAATCTATCTTACAATTCGAGAGAATGAAGATTCAAGAGTAAAATTTTGTTATATAATTTCTCCTAGTCGCTCATTTAAAGTATCAAATATGATTTCTCGCTATAAAAACCCATATATAATAGAAACACAGATTATCTCAATATCAAAAGTTTTCAATCCAAAATTTCACAAATCACAAAACCACAAAGAAAAATCTATCTTACAATTCGAGAGAATGAAGATTCAAGAGTAAAATTTTGTTATATAATTTCTCCTAGTCGCTCATTTAAAGTATCAAATATGATTTCTCGCTATAAAAACCCATATATAATAGAAACACAGATTATCTCAATATCAAAAGTTTTCAATCCAAAATTTCACTAATCACAAAACCACAAAGAAAAATCTATCTTACAATTCGAGAGAATGAAGATTCAAGAGTAAAATTTTGTTATATAATTTCTCCTAGTCGCTCATTTAAAGTATCAAATATGATTTCTCGCTATAAAAACCCATATATAATAGAAACACAGATTATCTCAATATCAAAAGTTTTCAATCCAAAATTTCACTAATCACAAAACCACAAAGAAAAATCTATCTTACAATTCGAGAGAATGAAGATTCAAGAGTAAAATTTTGTTATATAATTTCTCCTAGTCGCTCATTTAAAGTATCAAATATGATTTCTCGCTATAAAAACCCATATATAATAGAAACACAGATTATCTCAATATCAAAAGTTTTCAATCCAAAATTTCACAAATCACAAAACCACAAAGAAAAATCTATCTTACAATTCGAGAGAATGAAGATTCAAGAGTAAAATTTTGTTATATAATTTCTCCTAGTCGCTCATTTAAAGTATCAAATATGATTTCTCGCTATAAAAACCCATATATAATAGAAACACAGATTATCTCAATATCAAAAGTTTTCAATCCAAAATTTCACTTATCACAAAACCACAAAGAAAAATCTATCTTACAATTCGAGAGAATTAAGATTCAAGAGTAAAATTTTGTTATATAATTTCTCCTAGTCGCTCATTTAAAGTATCAAATATGATTTCTCGCTATAAAAACCCATATATAATAGAAACACAGATTATCTCAATATCAAAAGTTTTCAATCCAAAATTTCACTAATCACAAAACCACAAAGAAAAATCTATCTTACAATTCGAGAGAATTAAGATTCAAGAGTAAAATTTTGTTATATAATTTCTCCTAGTCGCTCATTCAAAGTATCAAATATGATTTCTCGCTATAAAAACCCATATATAATAGAAACACAGATTATCTCAATATCAAAAGTTTTCAATCCAAAATTTCACTTATCACAAAACCACAAAGAAAAATCTATCTTACAATTCGAGAGAATGAAGATTCAAGAGTAAAATTTTGTTATATAATTTCTCCTAGTCGCTCATTTAAAGTATCAAATATGATTTCTCGCTATAAAAACCCATATATAATAGAAACACAGATTATCTCAATATCAAAAGTTTTCAATCCAAAATTTCACTTATCACAAAACCACAAAGAAAAATCTATCTTACAATTCGAGAGAATGAAGATTCAAGAGTAAAATTTTGTTATATAATTTCTCCTAGTCGCTCATTTAAAGTATCAAATATGATTTCTCGCTATAAAAACCCATATATAATAGAAACACAGATTATCTCAATATCAAAAGTTTTCAATCCAAAATTTCACTTATCAAAAAACCACAAAGAAAAATCTATCTTACAATTCGAGAGAATGAAGATTCAAGAGTAAAATTTTGTTATATAATTTCTCCTAGTCGCTCATTTAAAGTATCAAATATGATTTCTCGCTATAAAAACCCATATATAATAGAAACACAGATTATCTCAATATCAAAAGTTTTCAATCCAAAATTTCACTTATCACAAAACCACAAAGAAAAATCTATCTTACAATTCGAGAGAATGAAGATTCAAGAGTAAAATTTTGTTATATAATTTCTCCTAGTCGCTCATTTAAAGTATCAAATATGATTTCTCGCTATAAAAACCCATATATAATAGAAACACAGATTATCTCAATATCAAAAGTTTTCAATCCAAAATTTCACTTATCAAAAAACCACAAAGAAAAATCTATCTTACAATTCGAGAGAATGAAGATTCAAGAGTAAAATTTTGTTATATAATTTCTCCTAGTCGCTCATTTAAAGTATCAAATATGATTTCTCGCTATAAAAACCCATATATAATAGAAACACAGATTATCTCAATATCAAAAGTTTTCAATCCAAAATTTCACTTATCACAAAACCACAAAGAAAAGTCTATCTTAAAATTCGAGAGAATGAAGATTCAAAAGTAAAATTTTGTTATATAATTTCTCCTAGTCGCTCATTTAAAGTATCAAATATGATTTCTCGCTATAAAAACCCATATAAAATAGAAACACAGATTATCTCAATATCAAAAGTTTTCAATCCAAAATTTCACTAAGCATAAAACCACAAAGAAAAATCTATCTGTCAATTCAAGAGAATGAAGATTCAAGAGTAAAATGTTGTTATATAATTTCTCCTAGTCGCTCATTTAAAGTATCAAATATGATTTCTCGCTATAAAAACCCATATATAATAGAAACACAGATTATCTCAATATCAAAAGTTTTCAATCCAAAATTTCACTTATCACAAAACCACAAAGAAAAATCTATCTTACAATTCGAGAGAATGAAGATTCAAGAGTAAAATTTTGTTATATAATTTCTCCTAGTCGCTCATTTAAAGTATCAAATATGATTTCTCGCTATAAAAACCCATATATAATAGAAACACAGATTATCTCAATATCAAAAGTTTTCAATCCAAAATTTCACTTATCAAAAAACCACAAAGAAAAATCTATCTTACAATTCGAGAGAATGAAGATTCAAGAGTAAAATTTTGTTATATAATTTCTCCTAGTCGCTCATTTAAAGTATCAAATATGATTTCTCGCTATAAAAACCCATATATAATAGAAACACAGATTATCTCAATATCAAAAGTTTTCAATCCAAAATTTCACTTATCACAAAACCACAAAGAAAAGTCTATCTTAAAATTCGAGAGAATGAAGATTCAAAAGTAAAATTTTGTTATATAATTTCTCCTAGTCGCTCATTTAAAGTATCAAATATGATTTCTCGCTATAAAAACCCATATAAAATAGAAACACAGATTATCTCAATATCAAAAGTTTTCAATCCAAAATTTCACTAAGCATAAAACCACAAAGAAAAATCTATCTGTCAATTCAAGAGAATGAAGATTCAAGAGTAAAATGTTGTTATATAATTTCTCCTAGTCGTTCATTTAAAGTATCAAATATGATTTCTCGCTATAAAAACCCATATATAAAAGAAACACAGATTATCTCAACATCAAAAGTTTTCAATCCAAAATTTCACTAAGCATAAAACCACAAAGAAAAATCTATCTGTCAATTCAAGAGAATGAAGATTCAAGAGTAAAATGTTGTTATATAATTTCTCCTAGTTGCTCATTTAAAGTATCAAATATGATTTCTCGCTATAAAAACCCATATATAATAGAAACACAGATTATCTCAATATCAAAAGTTTTCAATCCAAAATTTCACTTATCACAAAACCACAAAGAAAAATCTATCTTACAATTCGAGAGAATGAAGATTCAAGAGTAAAATTTTGTTATATAATTTCTCCTAGTCGCTCATTTAAAGTATCAAATATGATTTCTCGCTATTAAAACCCATATATAATAGAAACACAGATTATCTCAATATCAAAAGTTTTCAATCCAAAATTTCACTAATCACAAAACCACAAAGAAAAATCTATCTTAAAATTCGAGAGAATGAAGATTCAAGAGTAAAATTTTGTTATATAATTTCTCCTAGTCGCTCATTTAAAGTATCAAATATGATTTCTCGCTATAAAAACCCATATATAATAGAAACACAGATTATCTCAATATCAAAAGTTTTCAATCCAAAATTTCACTTATCACAAAACCACAAAGAAAAATCTATCTTACAATTCGAGAGAATGAAGATTCAAGAGTAAAATGTTGTTATATAATTTCTCCTAGTCGCTCATTTAAAGTATCAAATATGATTTCTCGCTATAAAAACCCATATATAATAGAAACACAGATTATCTCAATATCAAAAGTTTTCAATCCCAAATTTCACACAGCATAAAACCACAAAGAAAAAACTATTTGTCAATTCAAGAGAATGAAGATTCAAGAGTAAAATGTTGTTATATAATTTCTCCTAGTCGCTCATTTAAAGTATCAAATATGATTTCTCGCTATAAAAACCCATATATAATAGAAACACAGATTATCTCAATATCAAAAGTTTTCAATCCAAAATTTCACTTATCACAAAACCACAAAGAAAAATCTATCTTACAATTCGAGAGAATGAAGATTCAAGAGTAAAATTTTGTTATATAATTTCTCCTAGTCGCTCATTTAAAGTATCAAATATGATTTCTCGCTATAAAAACCCATATATAATAGAAACACAGATTATCTCAATATCAAAAGTTTTCAAACCAAAATTTCACTAAGCATAAAACCACAAAGAAAAATCTATCTGTCAATTCAAGAGAATGAAGATTCAAGAGTAAAATGTTGTTATATAATTTCTCCTTGTCCTTCATTTAAAGTATCAAATATCATTTCTCGCTATAAAAACCCATATATAATAGAAACACAGATTATCTCAATATCAAAAGTTTTCAATCCAAAATTTCACTTATCACAAAACCACAAAGAAAAATCTATCTTACAATTCGAGAGAATGAAGATTCAAGAGTAAAATTTTGTTATATAATTTCTCCTAGTCGCTCATTTAAAGTATCAAATATGATTTCTCGCTATAAAAACCCATATATAATAGAAACACAGATTATCTCAATATCAAAAGTTTTCAATCCAAAATTTCACTTATCACAAAACCACAAAGAAAAATCTATCTTACAATTCGAGAGAATGAAGATTCAAGAGTAAAATTTTGTTATATAATTTCTCCTAGTCGCTCATTTAAAGTATCAAATATGATTTCTCGCTATAAAAACCCATATATAATAGAAACACAGATTATCTCAATATCAAAAGTTTTCAATCCAAAATTTCACTAATCACAAAACCACAAAGAAAAATCTATCTTAAAATTCGAGAGAATGAAGATTCAAGAGTAAAATGTTGTTATATAATTTCTCCTAGTCGCTCATTTAAAGTATCAAATATGATTTCTCGCTATAAAAACCCATATATAATAGAAACACAGATTATCTCAATATCAAAAGTTTTCAATCCCAAATTTCACACAGCATAAAACCACAAAGAAAAATCTATTTGTCAATTCAAGAGAATGAAGATTCAAGAGTAAAATGTTGTTATATAATTTCTCCTAGTCGCTCATTTAAAGTATCAAATATGATTTCTCGCTATAAAAACCCATATATAATAGAAACACAGATTATCTCAATATTAAAAGTTTTCAATCCAAAATTTCACTAAGCATAAAACCACAAAGAAAAATCTATCTGTCAATTCAAGAGAATGAAGATTCAAGAGTAAAATGTTGTTATATAATTTCTCCTAGTTGCTCATTTAAAGTATCAAATATGATTTCTCGCTATAAAAACCCATATATAATAGAAACACAGATTATCTCAATATCAAAAGTTTTCAAACCAAAATTTCACTAAGCATAAAACCACAAAGAAAAATCTATATGTCAATTCAAGAGAATGAAGATTCAAGAGTAAAATGTTGTTATATAATTTCTCCTTGTCCTTCATTTAAAGTATCAAAGATGATTTCTCGCTATAAAAACCCATATATAATAGAAACACAGATTATCTCAATATCAAAAGTTTTCAATCCAAAATTTCACTAAGCATAAAACCACAAAGAAAAATCTATTTGTCAATTCAAGAGAATGAAGATTCAAGAGTAAAATGTTGTTATATAATTTCTCCTAGTTGCTCATTTAAAGTATCAAATATGATTTCTCGCTATAAAAACCCAAATATAATAGAAACACAGATTATCTCAATATCAAAAGTTTTCAATCCAAAATTTCACTTATCACAAAACCACAAAGAAAAATCTATCTGTCAATTCAAGAGAATGAAGATTCAAGAGTTAAATGTTGTTATATAATTTCTCCTAGTTGCTCATTTAAAGTATCAAATATGATTTCTCGCTATAAAAACCCATATATAATAGAAACACAGATTATCTCAATATCAAAAGTTTTCAATCCAAAATTTCACTAAGCATAAAACCACAAAGAAAAATCTATTTGTCAATTCAAGAGAATGAAGATTCAAGAGTAAAATGTTGTTATATAATTTCTCCTAGTTGCTCATTTAAAGTATCAAATATGATTTCTCGCTATAAAAACCCATATATAATAGAAACACAGATTATCTCAATATCAAAAGTTTTCAATCCAAAATTTCACTTATCACAAAACCACAAAGAAAAGTCTATCTTACAATTCGAGAGAATGAAGATTCAAGAGTAAAATGTTGTTATATAATTTCTCCTAGTCGCTCATTTAAAGTATCAAATATGATTTCTCGCTATAAAAACCCAAATATAATAGAAACACAGATTATCTCAATATCAAAAGTTTTCAATCCAAAATTTCACTTATCACAAAACCACAAAGAAAAATCTATCTTACAATTCGAGAGAATGAAGATTCAAGAGTAAAATTTTGTTATATAATTTCTCCTAGTCGCTCATTTAAAGTATCAAATATGATTTCTCGCTATAAAAACCCATATATAATAGAAACACAGATTATCTCAATATCAAAAGTTTTCAATCCAAAATTTCACTAAGCATAAAACCACAAAGAAAAATCTATTTGTCAATTCAAGAGAATGAAGATTCAAGAGTAAAATGTTGTTATATAATTTCTCCTAGTTGCTCATTTAAAGTATCAAATATGATTTCTCGCTATAAAAACCCATATATAATAGAAACACAGATTATCTCAATATCAAAAGTTTTCAATCCAAAATTTCACTTATCACAAAACCACAAAGAAAAGTCTATCTTACAATTCGAGAGAATGAAGATTCAAGAGTAAAATTTTGTTATATAATTTCTCCTAGTCGCTCATTTAAAGTATCAAATATGATTTCTCGCTATAAAAACCCATATATAATAGAAACACAGATTATCTCAATATCAAAAGTTTTCAATCCAAAATTTCACTTATCACAAAACCACAAAGAAAAGTCTATCTTACAATTCGAGAGAATGAAGATTCAAGAGTAAAATTTTGTTATATAATTTCTCCTAGTCGCTCATTTAAAGTATCAAATATGATTTCTCGCTATAAAAACCCATATATAATAGAAACACAGATTATCTCAATATCAAAAGTTTTCAATCCAAAATTTCACTTATCACAAAACCACAAAGAAAAGTCTATCTTACAATTCAAGAGAATGAAGATTCAAGAGTAAAATTTTGTTATATAATTTCTCCTAGTCGCTCATTTAAAGTATCAAATATGATTTCTCGCTATAAAAACCCATATATAATAGAAACACAGATTATCTCAATATCAAAAGTTTTCAATCCAAAATTTCACTTATCACAAAACCACAAAGAAAAGTCTATCTTACAATTCGAGAGAATGAAGATTCAAGAGTGAAATTTTGTTATATAATTTCTCCTAGTCGCTTATTTAAAGTATCAAATATGATTTCTCGCTATAAAAACCCATATATAATAGAAACACAGATTATCTCAATATCAAAAGTTTTCAATCCAAAATTTCACTAATCACAAAACCACAAAGAAAAATCTATCTTACAATTCGAGAGAATAAAGATTCAAGAGTAAAATTTTGTTATATAATTTCTCCTAGTCGCTCATTTAAAGTATCAAATATGATTTCTCGCTATAAAAACCCATATATAATAGAAACACAGATTATCTCAATATCAAAAGTTTTCAATCCAAAATTTCACTTATCACAAAACCACAAAGAAAAATCTATCTTACAATTCGAGAGAATGAAGATTCAAGAGTAAAATTTTGTTATATAATTTCTCCTAGTCGCTCATTTAAAGTATCAAATATGATTTCTCGCTATAAAAACCCATATATAATAGAAACACAGATTATCTCAATATCAAAAGTTTTCAATCCAAAATTTCACAAATCACAAAACCACAAAGAAAAATCTATCTTACAATTCGAGAGAATGAAGATTCAAGAGTAAAATTTTGTTATATAAATTCTCCTAGTCGCTCATTTAAAGTATCAAATATGATTTCTCGCTATAAAAACCCATATATAATAGAAACACAGATTATCTCAATATCAAAAGTTTTCAATCCAAAATTTCACTAATCACAAAACCACAAAGAAAAATCTATCTTACAATTCGAGAGAATGAAGATTCAAGAGTAAAATTTTGTTATATAATTTCTCCTAGTCGCTCATTTAAAGTATCAAATATGATTTCTCGCTATAAAAACCCATATATAATAGAAACACAGATTATCTCAATATCAAAAGTTTTCAATCCAAAATTTCACTTATCACAAAACCACAAAGAAAAATCTATCTTACAATTCGAGAGAATGAAGATTCAAGAGTAAAATTTTGTTATATAATTTCTCCTAGTCGCTCATTTAAAGTATCAAATATGATTTCTCGCTATAAAAACCCATATATAATAGAAACACAGATTATCTCAATATCAAAAGTTTTCAATCCAAAATTTCACTTATCACAAAACCACAAAGAAAAATCTATCTTACAATTCGAGAGAATGAAGATTCAAGAGTAAAATTTTGTTATATAATTTCTCCTAGTCGCTCATTTAAAGTATCAAATATGATTTCTCGCTATAAAAACCCATATATAATAGAAACACAGATTATCTCAATATCAAAAGTTTTCAATCCAAAATTTCACTTATCACAAAACCACAAAGAAAAGTCTATCTTACAATTCAAGAGAATGAAGATTCAAGAGTAAAATTTTGTTATATAATTTCTCCTAGTCGCTCATTTAAAGTATCAAATATGATTTCTCGCTATAAAAACCCATATATAATAGAAACACAGATTATCTCAATATCAAAAGTTTTCAATCCAAAATTTCACTTATCACAAAACCACAAAGAAAAATCTATCTTACAATTCGAGAGAATTAAGATTCAAGAGTAAAATTTTGTTATATAATTTCTCCTAGTCGCTCATTTAAAGTATCAAATATGATTTCTCGCTATAAAAACCCATATATAATAGAAACACAGATTATCTCAATATCAAAAGTTTTCAATCCAAAATTTCACTTATCACAAAACCACAAAGAAAAGTCTATCTTACAATTCAAGAGAATGAAGATTCAAGAGTAAAATTTTGTTATATAATTTCTCCTAGTCGCTCATTTAAAGTATCAAATATGATTTCTCGCTATAAAAACCCATATATAATAGAAACACAGATTATCTCAATATCAAAAGTTTTCAATCCAAAATTTCACTTATTACAAAACCACAAAGAAAAATCTATCTTACAATTCGAGAGAATTAAGATTCAAGAGTAAAATTTTGTTATATAATTTCTCCTAGTCGCTCATTTAAAGTATCAAATATGATTTCTCGCTATAAAAACCCATATATAATAGAAACACAGATTATCTCAATATCAAAAGTTTTCAATCCAAAATTTCACTAATCACAAAACCACAAAGAAAAATCTATCTTACAATTCGAGAGAATGAAGATTCAAGAGTAAAATTTTGTTATATAATTTCTCCTAGTCGCTCATTTAAAGTATCAAATATGATTTCTCGCTATAAAAACCCATATATAATAGAAACACAGATTATCTCAATATCAAAAGTTTTCAATCCAAAATTTCACTTATCACAAAACCACAAAGAAAAATCTATCTTACAATTCGAGAGAATTAAGATTCAAGAGTAAAATTTTGTTATATAATTTCTCCTAGTCGCTCATTTAAAGTATCAAATATGATTTCTCGCTATAAAAACCCATATATAATAGAAACACAGATTATCTCAATATCAAAAGTTTTCAATCCAAAATTTCACTTATCACAAAACCACAAAGAAAAATCTATCTTACAATTCGAGAGAATGAAGATTCAAGAGTAAAATTTTGTTATATAATTTCTCCTAGTCGCTCATTTAAAGTATCAAATATGATTTCTCGCTATAAAAACCCATATATAATAGAAACACAGATTATCTCAATATCAAAAGTTTTCAATCCAAAATTTCACTTATCACAAAACCACAAAGAAAAGTCTATCTTACAATTCAAGAGAATGAAGATTCAAGAGTAAAATTTTGTTATATAATTTCTCCTAGTCGCTCATTTAAAGTATCAAATATGATTTCTCGCTATAAAAACCCATATATAATAGAAACACAGATTATCTCAATATCAAAAGTTTTCAATCCAAAATTTCACTAATCACAAAACCACAAAGAAAAATCTATCTTACAATTCGAGAGAATGAAGATTCAAGAGTAAAATTTTGTTATATAATTTCTCCTAGTCGCTCATTTAAAGTATCAAATATGATTTCTCGCTATAAAAACCCATATATAATAGAAACACAGATTATCTCAATATCAAAAGTTTTCAATCCAAAATTTCACTAAGCATAAAACCACAAAGAAAAATCTATCTGTCAATTCAAGAGAATGAAGATTCAAGAGTAAAATGTTGTTATATAATTTCTCCTTGTCCTTCATTTAAAGTATCAAATATGATTTCTCGCTATAAAAACCCATATATAATAGAAACACAGATTATCTCAATATCAAAAGTTTTCAATCCAAAATTTCACTTATCACAAAACCACAAAGAAAAATCTATCTTACAATTCGAGAGAATGAAGATTCAAGAGTAAAATTTTGTTATATAATTTCTCCTAGTCGCTCATTTAAAGTATCAAATATGATTTCTCGCTATAAAAACCCATATATAATAGAAACACAGATTATCTCAATATCAAAAGTTTTCAATCCAAAATTTCACTTATCACAAAACCACAAAGAAAAGTCTATCTTACAATTCAAGAGAATGAAGATTCAAGAGTAAAATTTTGTTATATAATTTCTCCTAGTCGCTCATTTAAAGTATCAAATATGATTTCTCGCTATAAAAACCCATATATAATAGAAACACAGATTATCTCAATATCAAAAGTTTTCAATCCAAAATTTCACTTATCACAAAACCACAAAGAAAAATCTATCTTACAATTCGAGAGAATTAAGATTCAAGAGTAAAATTTTGTTATATAATTTCTCCTAGTCGCTCATTTAAAGTATCAAATATGATTTCTCGCTATAAAAACCCATATATAATAGAAACACAGATTATCTCAATATCAAAAGTTTTCAATCCAAAATTTCACTTATCACAAAACCACAAAGAAAAGTCTATCTTACAATTCAAGAGAATGAAGATTCAAGAGTAAAATTTTGTTATATAATTTCTCCTAGTCGCTCATTTAAAGTATCAAATATGATTTCTCGCTATAAAAACCCATATATAATAGAAACACAGATTATCTCAATATCAAAAGTTTTCAATCCAAAATTTCACTTATCACAAAACCACAAAGAAAAGTCTATCTTACAATTCGAGAGAATGAAGATTCAAGAGTGAAATTTTGTTATATAATTTCTCCTAGTCGCTTATTTAAAGTATCAAATATGATTTCTCGCTATAAAAACCCATATATAATAGAAACACAGATTATCTCAATATCAAAAGTTTTCAATCCAAAATTTCACTAATCACAAAACCACAAAGAAAAATCTATCTTACAATTCGAGAGAATAAAGATTCAAGAGTAAAATTTTGTTATATAATTTCTCCTAGTCGCTCATTTAAAGTATCAAATATGATTTCTCGCTATAAAAACCCATATATAATAGAAACACAGATTATCTCAATATCAAAAGTTTTCAATCCAAAATTTCACTAATCACAAAACCACAAAGAAAAATCTATCTTACAATTCGAGAGAATGAAGATTCAAGAGTAAAATTTTGTTATATAATTTCTCCTAGTCGCTCATTTAAAGTATCAAATATGATTTCTCGCTATAAAAACCCATATATAATAGAAACACAGATTATCTCAATATCAAAAGTTTTCAATCCAAAATTTCACTAATCACAAAACCACAAAGAAAAATCTATCTTACAATTCGAGAGAATTAAGATTCAAGAGTAAAATTTTGTTATATAATTTCTCCTAGTCGCTCATTTAAAGTATCAAATATGATTTCTCGCTATAAAAACCCATATATAATAGAAACACAGATTATCTCAATATCAAAAGTTTTCAATCCAAAATTTCACTTATCACAAAACCACAAAGAAAAGTCTATCTTACAATTCGAGAGAATGAAGATTCAAGAGTAAAATTTTGTTATATAATTTCTCCTAGTCGCTCATTTAAAGTATCAAATATGATTTCTCGCTATAAAAACCCATATATAATAGAAACACAGATTATCTCAATATCAAAAGTTTTCAATCCAAAATTTCACTTATCACAAAACCACAAAGAAAAATCTATCTTACAATTCGAGAGAATGAAGATTCAAGAGTAAAATTTTGTTATATAATTTCTCCTAATCGCTCATTTAAAGTATCAAATATGATTTCTCGCTATAAAAACCCATATATAATAGAAACACAGATTATCTCAATATCAAAAGTTTTCAATCCAAAATTTCACTTATCACAAAACCACAAAGAAAAGTCTATCTTACAATTCAAGAGAATGAAGATTCAAGAGTAAAATTTTGTTATATAATTTCTCCTAGTCGCTCATTTAAAGTATCAAATATGATTTCTCGCTATAAAAACCCATATATAATAGAAACACAGATTATCTCAATATCAAAAGTTTTCAATCCAAAATTTCACTTATCACAAAACCACAAAGAAAAGTCTATCTTACAATTCGAGAGAATGAAGATTCAAGAGTGAAATTTTGTTATATAATTTCTCCTAGTCGCTTATTTAAAGTATCAAATATGATTTCTCGCTATAAAAACCCATATATAATAGAAACACAGATTATCTCAATATCAAAAGTTTTCAATCCAAAATTTCACTAATCACAAAACCACAAAGAAAAATCTATCTTACAATTCGAGAGAATAAAGATTCAAGAGTAAAATTTTGTTATATAATTTCTCCTAGTCGCTCATTTAAAGTATCAAATATGATTTCTCGCTATAAAAACCCATATATAATAGAAACACAGATTATCTCAATATCAAAAGTTTTCAATCCAAAATTTCACTAATCACAAAACCACAAAGAAAAATCTATCTTACAATTCGAGAGAATGAAGATTCAAGAGTAAAATTTTGTTATATAATTTCTCCTAGTCGCTCATTTAAAGTATCAAATATGATTTCTCGCTATAAAAACCCATATATAATAGAAACACAGATTATCTCAATATCAAAAGTTTTCAATCCAAAATTTCACTTATCACAAAACCACAAAGAAAAGTCTATCTTACAATTCAAGAGAATGAAGATTCAAGAGTAAAATTTTGTTATATAATTTCTCCTAGTCGCTCATTTAAAGTATCAAATATGATTTCTCGCTATAAAAACCCATATATAATAGAAACACAGATTATCTCAATATCAAAAGTTTTCAATCCAAAATTTCACTAATCACAAAACCACAAAGAAAAATCTATCTTACAATTCGAGAGAATGAAGATTCAAGAGTAAAATTTTGTTATATAATTTCTCCTAGTCGCTCATTTAAAGTATCAAATATGATTTCTCGCTATAAAAACCCATATATAATAGAAACACAGATTATCTCAATATCAAAAGTTTTCAATCCAAAATTTCACTAATCACAAAACCACAAAGAAAAATCTATCTTACAATTCGAGAGAATGAAGATTCAAGAGTAAAATTTTGTTATATAATTTCTCCTAGTCGCTCATTTAAAGTATCAAATATGATTTCTCGCTATAAAAACCCATATATAATAGAAACACAGATTATCTCAATATCAAAAGTTTTCAATCCAAAATTTCACTTATCACAAAACCACAAAGAAAAGTCTATCTTACAATTCAAGAGAATGAAGATTCAAGAGTAAAATTTTGTTATATAATTTCTCCTAGTCGCTCATTTAAAGTATCAAATATGATTTCTCGCTATAAAAACCCATATATAATAGAAACACAGATTATCTCAATATCAAAAGTTTTCAATCCAAAATTTCACTAATCACAAAACCACAAAGAAAAATCTATCTTACAATTCGAGAGAATGAAGATTCAAGAGTAAAATTTTGTTATATAATTTCTCCTAGTCGCTCATTTAAAGTATCAAATATGATTTCTCGCTATAAAAACCCATATATAATAGAAACACAGATTATCTCAATATCAAAAGTTTTCAATCCAAAATTTCACTTATCACAAAACCACAAAGAAAAGTCTATCTTACAATTCAAGAGAATGAAGATTCAAGAGTAAAATTTTGTTATATAATTTCTCCTAGTCGCTCATTTAAAGTATCAAATATGATTTCTCGCTATAAAAACCCATATATAATAGAAACACAGATTATCTCAATATCAAAAGTTTTCAATCCAAAATTTCACTTATCACAAAACCACAAAGAAAAGTCTATCTTACAATTCGAGAGAATGAAGATTCAAGAGTAAAATTTTGTTATATAATTTCTCCTAGTCGCTCATTTAAAGTATCAAATATGATTTCTCGCTATAAAAACCCATATATAATAGAAACACAGATTATCTCAATATCAAAAGTTTTCAATCCAAAATTTCACTTATCACAAAACCACAAAGAAAAGTCTATCTTACAATTCGAGAGAATGAAGATTCAAGAGTAAAATTTTGTTATATAATTTCTCCTAGTCGCTCATTTAAAGTATCAAATATGATTTCTCGCTATAAAAACCCATATATAATAGAAACACAGATTATCTCAATATCAAAAGTTTTCAATCCAAAATTTCACTTATCACAAAACCACAAAGAAAAATCTATCTTACAATTCGAGAGAATAAAGATTCAAGAGTAAAATTTTGTTATATAATTTCTCCTAGTCGCTCATTTAAAGTATCAAATATGATTTCTCGCTATAAAAACCCATATATAATAGAAACACAGATTATCTCAATATCAAAAGTTTTCAATCCAAAATTTCACAAATCACAAAACCACAAAGAAAAATCTATCTTACAATTCGAGAGAATGAAGATTCAAGAGTAAAATTTTGTTATATAAATTCTCCTAGTCGCTCATTTAAAGTATCAAATATGATTTCTCGCTATAAAAACCCATATATAATAGAAACACAGATTATCTCAATATCAAAAGTTTTCAATCCAAAATTTCACTAATCACAAAACCACAAAGAAAAATCTATCTTACAATTCGAGAGAATGAAGATTCAAGAGTAAAATTTTGTTATATAATTTCTCCTAGTCGCTCATTTAAAGTATCAAATATGATTTCTCGCTATAAAAACCCATATATAATAGAAACACAGATTATCTCAATATCAAAAGTTTTCAATCCAAAATTTCACTTATCACAAAACCACAAAGAAAAATCTATCTTACAATTCGAGAGAATGAAGATTCAAGAGTAAAATTTTGTTATATAATTTCTCCTAGTCGCTCATTTAAAGTATCAAATATGATTTCTCGCTATAAAAACCCATATATAATAGAAACACAGATTATCTCAATATCAAAAGTTTTCAATCCAAAATTTCACTTATCACAAAACCACAAAGAAAAATCTATCTTACAATTCGAGAGAATGAAGATTCAAGAGTAAAATTTTGTTATATAATTTCTCCTAGTCGCTCATTTAAAGTATCAAATATGATTTCTCGCTATAAAAACCCATATATAATAGAAACACAGATTATCTCAATATCAAAAGTTTTCAATCCAAAATTTCACTTATCACAAAACCACAAAGAAAAGTCTATCTTACAATTCAAGAGAATGAAGATTCAAGAGTAAAATTTTGTTATATAATTTCTCCTAGTCGCTCATTTAAAGTATCAAATATGATTTCTCGCTATAAAAACCCATATATAATAGAAACACAGATTATCTCAATATCAAAAGTTTTCAATCCAAAATTTCACTTATCACAAAACCACAAAGAAAAATCTATCTTACAATTCGAGAGAATGAAGATTCAAGAGTAAAATTTTGTTATATAATTTCTCCTAGTCGCTCATTTAAAGTATCAAATATGATTTCTCGCTATAAAAACCCATATATAATAGAAACACAGATTATCTCAATATCAAAAGTTTTCAATCCAAAATTTCACTTATCACAAAACCACAAAGAAAAATCTATCTTACAATTCGAGAGAATTAAGATTCAAGAGTAAAATTTTGTTATATAATTTCTCCTAGTCGCTCATTTAAAGTATCAAATATGATTTCTCGCTATAAAAACCCATATATAATAGAAACACAGATTATCTCAATATCAAAAGTTTTCAATCCAAAATTTCACTTATCACAAAACCACAAAGAAAAATCTATCTTACAATTCGAGAGAATTAAGATTCAAGAGTAAAATTTTGTTATATAATTTCTCCTAGTCGCTCATTTAAAGTATCAAATATGATTTCTCGCTATAAAAACCCATATATAATAGAAACACAGATTATCTCAATATCAAAAGTTTTCAATCCAAAATTTCACTTATCACAAAACCACAAAGAAAAGTCTATCTTACAATTCAAGAGAATGAAGATTCAAGAGTAAAATTTTGTTATATAATTTCTCCTAGTCGCTCATTTAAAGTATCAAATATGATTTCTCGCTATAAAAACCCATATATAATAGAAACACAGATTATCTCAATATCAAAAGTTTTCAATCCAAAATTTCACTTATCACAAAACCACAAAGAAAAATCTATCTTACAATTCGAGAGAATGAAGATTCAAGAGTAAAATTTTGTTATATAATTTCTCCTAGTCGCTCATTTAAAGTATCAAATATGATTTCTCGCTATAAAAACCCATATATAATAGAAACACAGATTATCTCAATATCAAAAGTTTTCAATCCAAAATTTCACTAATCACAAAACCACAAAGAAAAATCTATCTTACAATTCGAGAGAATGAAGATTCAAGAGTAAAATTTTGTTATATAATTTCTCCTAGTCGCTCATTTAAAGTATCAAATATGATTTCTCGCTATAAAAACCCATATATAATAGAAACACAGATTATCTCAATATCAAAAGTTTTCAATCCAAAATTTCACTTATCACAAAACCACAAAGAAAAATCTATCTTACAATTCGAGAGAATTAAGATTCAAGAGTAAAATTTTGTTATATAATTTCTCCTAGTCGCTCATTTAAAGTATCAAATATGATTTCTCGCTATAAAAACCCATATATAATAGAAACACAGATAATCTCAATATCAAAAGTTTTCAATCCAAAATTTCACTTATCACAAAACCACAAAGAAAAATCTATCTTACAATTCGAGAGAATTAAGATTCAAGAGTAAAATTTTGTTATATAATTTCTCCTAGTCGCTCATTTAAAGTATCAAATATGATTTCTCGCTATAAAAACCCATATATAATAGAAACACAGATTATCTCAATATCAAAAGTTTTCAATCCAAAATTTCACTTATCACAAAACCACAAAGAAAAGTCTATCTTACAATTCAAGAGAATGAAGATTCAAGAGTAAAATTTTGTTATATAATTTCTCCTAGTCGCTCATTTAAAGTATCAAATATGATTTCTCGCTATAAAAACCCATATATAATAGAAACACAGATTATCTCAATATCAAAAGTTTTCAATCCAAAATTTCACTTATCACAAAACCACAAAGAAAAATCTATCTTACAATTCGAGAGAATGAAGATTCAAGAGTAAAATTTTGTTATATAATTTCTCCTAGTCGTTCATTTAAAGTATCAAATATGATTTCTCGCTATAAAAACCCATATATAATAGAAACACAGATTATCTCAATATCAAAAGTTTTCAATCCAAAATTTCACTAATCACAAAACCACAAAGAAAAATCTATCTTACAATTCGAGAGAATGAAGATTCAAGAGTAAAATTTTGTTATATAATTTCTCCTAGTCGCTCATTTAAAGTATCAAATATGATTTCTCGCTATAAAAACCCATATATAATAGAAACACAGATTATCTCAATATCAAAAGTTTTCAATCCAAAATTTCACTAAGCATAAAACCACAAAGAAAAATCTATCTGTCAATTCAAGAGAATGAAGATTCAAGAGTAAAATGTTGTTATATAATTTCTCCTTGTCCTTCATTTAAAGTATCAAATATGATTTCTCGCTATAAAAACCCATATATAATAGAAACACAGATTATCTCAATATCAAAAGTTTTCAATCCAAAATTTCACTTATCACAAAACCACAAAGAAAAATCTATCTTACAATTCGAGAGAATGAAGATTCAAGAGTAAAATTTTGTTATATAATTTCTCCTAGTCGCTCATTTAAAGTATCAAATATGATTTCTCGCTATAAAAACCCATATATAATAGAAACACAGATTATCTCAATATCAAAAGTTTTCAATCCAAAATTTCACTTATCACAAAACCACAAAGAAAAGTCTATCTTACAATTCGAGAGAATGAAGATTCAAGAGTAAAATTTTGTTATATAATTTCTCCTAGTCGCTCATTTAAAGTATCAAATATGATTTCTCGCTATAAAAACCCATATATAATAGAAACACAGATTATCTCAATATCAAAAGTTTTCAATCCAAAATTTCACTAATCACAAAACCACAAAGAAAAATCTATCTTACAATTCGAGTGAATGAAGATTCAAGAGTAAAATTTTGTTATATAATTTCTCCTAGTCGCTCATTTAAAGTATCAAATATGATTTCTCGCTATAAAAACCCATATATAATAGAAACACAGATTATCTCAATATCAAAAGTTTTCAATCCAAAATTTCACTTATCACAAAACCACAAAGAAAAATCTATCTTACAATTCGAGAGAATTAAGATTCAAGAGTAAAATTTTGTTATATAATTTCTCCTAGTCGCTCATTTAAAGTATCAAATATGATTTCTCGCTATAAAAACCCATATATAATAGAAACACAGATTATCTCAATATCAAAAGTTTTCAATCCAAAATTTCACTTATCACAAAACCACAAAGAAAAGTCTATCTTACAATTCAAGAGAATGAATATTCAAGAGTAAAATTTTGTTATATAATTTCTCCTAGTCGCTCATTTAAAGTATCAAATATGATTTCTCGCTATAAAAACCCATATATAATAGAAACACAGATTATCTCAATATCAAAAGTTTTCAATCCAAAATTTCACTTATCACAAAACCACAAAGAAAAATCTATCTTACAATTCGAGAGAATGAAGATTCAAGAGTAAAATTTTGTTATATAATTTCTCCTAGTCGCTCATTTAAAGTATCAAATATGATTTCTCGCTATAAAAACCCATATATAATAGAAACACAGATTATCTCAATATCAAAAGTTTTCAATCCAAAATTTCACTAATCACAAAACCACAAAGAAAAATCTATCTTACAATTCGAGAGAATGAAGATTCAAGAGTAAAATTTTGTTATATAATTTCTCCTAGTCGCTCATTTAAAGTATCAAATATGATTTCTCGCTATAAAAACCCATATATAATAGAAACACAGATTATCTCAATATCAAAAGTTTTCAATCCAAAATTTCACTAAGCATAAAACCACAAAGAAAAATCTATCTGTCAATTCAAGAGAATGAAGATTCAAGAGTAAAATGTTGTTATATAATTTCTCCTTGTCCTTCATTTAAAGTATCAAATATGATTTCTCGCTATAAAAACCCATATATAATAGAAACACAGATTATCTCAATATCAAAAGTTTTCAATCCAAAATTTCACTTATCACAAAACCACAAAGAAAAATCTATCTTACAATTCGAGAGAATGAAGATTCAAGAGTAAAATTTTGTTATATAATTTCTCCTAGTCGCTCATTTAAAGTATCAAATATGATTTCTCGCTATAAAAACCCATATATAATAGAAACACAGATTATCTCAATATCAAAAGTTTTCAATCCAAAATTTCACTAATCACAAAACCACAAAGAAAAATCTATCTTACAATTCGAGAGAATGAAGATTCAAGAGTAAAATTTTGTTATATAATTTCTCCTAGTCGCTCATTTAAAGTATCAAATATGATTTCTCGCTATAAAAACCCATATATAATAGAAACACAGATTATCTCAATATCAAAAGTTTTCAATCCAAAATTTCACTTATCACAAAACCACAAAGAAAAGTCTATCTTACAATTCAAGAGAATGAAGATTCAAGAGTAAAATTTTGTTATATAATTTCTCCTAGTCGCTCATTTAAAGTATCAAATATGATTTCTCGCTATAAAAACCCATATATAATAGAAACACAGATTATCTCAATATCAAAAGTTTTCAATCCAAAATTTCACTTATCACAAAACCACAAAGAAAAATCTATCTTACAATTCGAGAGAATGAAGATTCAAGAGTAAAATTTTGTTATATAATTTCTCCTAGTCGCTCATTTAAAGTATCAAATATGATTTCTCGCTATAAAAACCCATATATAATAGAAACACAGATTATCTCAATATCAAAAGTTTTCAATCCAAAATTTCACTAATCACAAAACCACAAAGAAAAATCTATCTTACAATTCGAGAGAATGAAGATTCAAGAGTAAAATTTTGTTATATAATTTCTCCTAGTCGCTCATTTAAAGTATCAAATATGATTTCTCGCTATAAAAACCCATATATAATAGAAACACAGATTATCTCAATATCAAAAGTTTTCAATCCAAAATTTCACTAAGCATAAAACCACAAAGAAAAATCTATCTGTCAATTCAAGAGAATGAAGATTCAAGAGTAAAATGTTGTTATATAATTTCTCCTTGTCCTTCATTTAAAGTATCAAATATGATTTCTCGCTATAAAAACCCATATATAATAGAAACACAGATTATCTCAATATCAAAAGTTTTCAATCCAAAATTTCACTTATCACAAAACCACAAAGAAAAATCTATCTTACAATTCGAGAGAATGAAGATTCAAGAGTAAAATTTTGTTATATAATTTCTCCTAGTCGCTCATTTAAAGTATCAAATATGATTTCTCGCTATAAAAACCCATATATAATAGAAACACAGATTATCTCAATATCAAAAGTTTTCAATCCAAAATTTCACTTATCACAAAACCACAAAGAAAAGTCTATCTTACAATTCAAGAGAATGAAGATTCAAGAGTAAAATTTTGTTATATAATTTCTCCTAGTCGCTCATTTAAAGTATCAAATATGATTTCTCGCTATAAAAACCCATATATAATAGAAACACAGATTATCTCAATATCAAAAGTTTTCAATCCAAAATTTCACTTATCACAAAACCACAAAGAAAAATCTATCTTACAATTCGAGAGAATTAAGATTCAAGAGTAAAATTTTGTTATATAATTTCTCCTAGTCGCTCATTTAAAGTATCAAATATGATTTCTCGCTATAAAAACCCATATATAATAGAAACACAGATTATCTCAATATCAAAAGTTTTCAATCCAAAATTTCACTTATCACAAAACCACAAAGAAAAGTCTATCTTACAATTCAAGAGAATGAAGATTCAAGAGTAAAATTTTGTTATATAATTTCTCCTAGTCGCTCATTTAAAGTATCAAATATGATTTCTCGCTATAAAAACCCATATATAATAGAAACACAGATTATCTCAATATCAAAAGTTTTCAATCCAAAATTTCACTTATCACAAAACCACAAAGAAAAATCTATCTTACAATTCGAGAGAATGAAGATTCAAGAGTAAAATTTTGTTATATAATTTCTCCTAGTCGCTCATTTAAAGTATCAAATATGATTTCTCGCTATAAAAACCCATATATAATAGAAACACAGATTATCTCAATATCAAAAGTTTTCAATCCAAAATTTCACTAATCACAAAACCACAAAGAAAAATCTATCTTACAATTCGAGAGAATGAAGATTCAAGAGTAAAATTTTGTTATATAATTTCTCCTAGTCGCTCATTTAAAGTATCAAATATGATTTCTCGCTATAAAAACCCATATATAATAGAAACACAGATTATCTCAATATCAAAAGTTTTCAATCCAAAATTTCACTAAGCATAAAACCACAAAGAAAAATCTATCTGTCAATTCAAGAGAATGAAGATTCAAGAGTAAAATGTTGTTATATAATTTCTCCTTGTCCTTCATTTAAAGTATCAAATATGATTTCTCGCTATAAAAACCCATATATAATAGAAACACAGATTATCTCAATATCAAAAGTTTTCAATCCAAAATTTCACTTATCACAAAACCACAAAGAAAAATCTATCTTACAATTCGAGAGAATGAAGATTCAAGAGTAAAATTTTGTTATATAATTTCTCCTAGTCGCTCATTTAAAGTATCAAATATGATTTCTCGCTATAAAAACCCATATATAATAGAAACACAGATTATCTCAATATCAAAAGTTTTCAATCCAAAATTTCACTTATCACAAAACCACAAAGAAAAGTCTATCTTACAATTCAAGAGAATGAAGATTCAAGAGTAAAATTTTGTTATATAATTTCTCCTAGTCGCTCATTTAAAGTATCAAATATGATTTCTCGCTATAAAAACCCATATATAATAGAAACACAGATTATCTCAATATCAAAAGTTTTCAATCCAAAATTTCACTTATCACAAAACCACAAAGAAAAATCTATCTTACAATTCGAGAGAATTAAGATTCAAGAGTAAAATTTTGTTATATAATTTCTCCTAGTCGCTCATTTAAAGTATCAAATATGATTTCTCGCTATAAAAACCCATATATAATAGAAACACAGATTATCTCAATATCAAAAGTTTTCAATCCAAAATTTCACTTATCACAAAACCACAAAGAAAAGTCTATCTTACAATTCAAGAGAATGAAGATTCAAGAGTAAAATTTTGTTATATAATTTCTCCTAGTCGCTCATTTAAAGTATCAAATATGATTTCTCGCTATAAAAACCCATATATAATAGAAACACAGATTATCTCAATATCAAAAGTTTTCAATCCAAAATTTCACTTATCACAAAACCACAAAGAAAAATCTATCTTACAATTCGAGAGAATGAAGATTCAAGAGTAAAATTTTGTTATATAATTTCTCCTAGTCGCTCATTTAAAGTATCAAATATGATTTCTCGCTATAAAAACCCATATATAATAGAAACACAGATTATCTCAATATCAAAAGTTTTCAATCCAAAATTTCACTTATCACAAAACCACAAAGAAAAGTCTATCTTACAATTCAAGAGAATGAAGATTCAAGAGTAAAATTTTGTTATATAATTTCTCCTAGTCGCTCATTTAAAGTATCAAATATGATTTCTCGCTATAAAAACCCATATATAATAGAAACACAGATTATCTCAATATCAAAAGTTTTCAATCCAAAATTTCACTTATCACAAAACCACAAAGAAAAATCTATCTTACAATTCGAGAGAATTAAGATTCAAGAGTAAAATTTTGTTATATAATTTCTCCTAGTCGCTCATTTAAAGTATCAAATATGATTTCTCGCTATAAAAACCCATATATAATAGAAACACAGATTATCTCAATATCAAAAGTTTTCAATCCAAAATTTCACTTATCACAAAACCACAAAGAAAAGTCTATCTTACAATTCAAGAGAATGAAGATTCAAGAGTAAAATTTTGTTATATAATTTCTCCTAGTCGCTCATTTAAAGTATCAAATATGATTTCTCGCTATAAAAACCCATATATAATAGAAACACAGATTATCTCAATATCAAAAGTTTTCAATCCAAAATTTCACTAAGCATAAAACCACAAAGAAAAATCTATCTGTCAATTCAAGAGAATGAAGATTCAAGAGTAAAATGTTGTTATATAATTTCTCCTAGTTGCTCATTTAAAGTATCAAATATGATTTCTCGCTATAAAAACCCATATATAATAGAAACACAGATTATCTCAATATCAAAAGTTTTCAATCCAAAATTTCACTTATCACAAAACCACAAAGAAAAATCTATCTTACAATTCGAGAGAATGAAGATTCAAGAGTAAAATTTTGTTATATAATTTCTCCTAGTCGCTCATTTAAAGTATCAAATATGATTTCTCGCTATAAAAACCCATATATAATAGAAACACAGATTATCTCAATATCAAAAGTTTTCAATCCAAAATTTCACTAATCACAAAACCACAAAGAAAAATCTATCTTACAATTCGAGAGAATGAAGATTCAAGAGTAAAATTTTGTTATATAATTTCTCCTAGTCGCTCATTTAAAGTATCAAATATGATTTCTCGCTATAAAAACCCATATATAATAGAAACACAGATTATCTCAATATCAAAAGTTTTCAATCCAAAATTTCACTTATCACAAAACCACAAAGAAAAATCTATCTTACAATTCGAGAGAATTAAGATTCAAGAGTAAAATTTTGTTATATAATTTCTCCTAGTCGCTCATTTAAAGTATCAAATATGATTTCTCGCTATAAAAAACCCATATATAATAGAAACACAGATTATCTCAATATCAAAAGTTTTCAATCCAAAATTTCACTTATCACAAAACCACAAAGAAAAATCTATCTTACAATTCGAGAGAATTAAGATTCAAGAGTAAAAATTTTGTTATATAATTTCTCCTAGTCGCTCATTTAAAGTATCAAATATGATTTCTCGCTATAAAAACCCATATATAATAGAAACACAGATTATCTCAATATCAAAAGTTTTCAATCCAAAATTTCACTTATCACAAAACCACAAAGAAAAGTCTATCTTACAATTCAAGAGAATGAAGATTCAAGAGTAAAATTTTGTTATATAATTTCTCCTAGTCGCTCATTTAAAGTATCAAATATGATTTCTCGCTATAAAAACCCATATATAATAGAAACACAGATTATCTCAATATCAAAAGTTTTCAATCCAAAATTTCACTTATCACAAAACCACAAAGAAAAATCTATCTTACAATTCGAGAGAATGAAGATTCAAGAGTAAAATTTTGTTATATAATTTCTCCTAGTCGCTCATTTAAAGTATCAAATATGATTTCTCGCTATAAAAACCCATATATAATAGAAACACAGATTATCTCAATATCAAAAGTTTTCAATCCAAAATTTCACTAATCACAAAACCACAAAGAAAAATCTATCTTACAATTCGAGAGAATGAAGATTCAAGAGTAAAATTTTGTTATATAATTTCTCCTAGTCGCTCATTTAAAGTATCAAATATGATTTCTCGCTATAAAAACCCATATATAATAGAAACACAGATTATCTCAATATCAAAAGTTTTCAATCCAAAATTTCACTAAGCATAAAACCACAAAGAAAAATCTATCTGTCAATTCAAGAGAATGAAGATTCAAGAGTAAAATGTTGTTATATAATTTCTCCTTGTCCTTCATTTAAAGTATCAAATATGATTTCTCGCTATAAAAACCCATATATAATAGAAACACAGATTATCTCAATATCAAAAGTTTTCAATCCAAAATTTCACTTATCACAAAACCACAAAGAAAAATCTATCTTACAATTCGAGAGAATGAAGATTCAAGAGTAAAATTTTGTTATATAATTTCTCCTAGTCGCTCATTTAAAGTATCAAATATGATTTCTCGCTATAAAAACCCATATATAATAGAAACACAGATTATCTCAATATCAAAAGTTTTCAATCCAAAATTTCACTTATCACAAAACCACAAAGAAAAGTCTATCTTACAATTCAAGAGAATGAAGATTCAAGAGTAAAATTTTGTTATATAATTTCTCCTAGTCGCTCATTTAAAGTATCAAATATGATTTCTCGCTATAAAAACCCATATATAATAGAAACACAGATTATCTCAATATCAAAAGTTTTCAATCCAAAATTTCACTTATCACAAAACCACAAAGAAAAATCTATCTTACAATTCGAGAGAATTAAGATTCAAGAGTAAAATTTTGTTATATAATTTCTCCTAGTCGCTCATTTAAAGTATCAAATATGATTTCTCGCTATAAAAACCCATATATAATAGAAACACAGATTATCTCAATATCAAAAGTTTTCAATCCAAAATTTCACTTATCACAAAACCACAAAGAAAAGTCTATCTTACAATTCAAGAGAATGAAGATTCAAGAGTAAAATTTTGTTATATAATTTCTCCTAGTCGCTCATTTAAAGTATCAAATATGATTTCTCGCTATAAAAACCCATATATAATAGAAACACAGATTATCTCAATATCAAAAGTTTTCAATCCAAAATTTCACTTATCACAAAACCACAAAGAAAAATCTATCTTACAATTCGAGAGAATGAAGATTCAAGAGTAAAATTTTGTTATATAATTTCTCCTAGTCGCTCATTTAAAGTATCAAATATGATTTCTCGCTATAAAAACCCATATATAATAGAAACACAGATTATCTCAATATCAAAAGTTTTCAATCCAAAATTTCACTAATCACAAAACCACAAAGAAAAATCTATCTTACAATTCGAGAGAATGAAGATTCAAGAGTAAAATTTTGTTATATAATTTCTCCTAGTCGCTCATTTAAAGT